>CM033639.1:22310143-22333322 GCA_019453435.1 Rhinogobius similis | reverse complement strand
ACCTGGCCATCTGTCTGCAGGTAACACGCCTGGGAGAGGGAGGGGGAGAGGGAGAGAGAGGTCAGAGGAGGGTCAGAAGAGAGGAGAGAGAGGGTTAGAGAACAGACTGGCCATCTGTCTGCAGGTAACACTGGAGGAGAGCAGGAGAGAGAGAGGAGAGAGAGTTTGAGGAAAAGAGAGGGTTAGAGGAGCAGAGGAAGGCAGGAGAGAGGGTTAGAGGAGCAGGAGAGCAGAAGAGGGTTAGAGGAGCAGGAGAGGAAGAGAGGAGGACAGAGGGTTAGAGGAGAGAGGGAGCAACAGGAGAGTGGGTTAGAGGAGCTAGAGGGTTAGAGGAACAGGAGAGCGGGTTTGAGAAACAGGAGAGGGGTTAGAGGAGCAGGAGAGCGGGTTAGAGGAACAGGAGGGTTAGAGGAGCAGAAGAGGGGTTAGGAGCATGAGAGAGGGTTAGAGGAACAGAAGAGGGGTTAGAGGAGCAGAAGAGAGGAACAGGAGAGAGGGTTAGAGGAGCAGGAGAGGAGGAGGGGTTAGAGGAGCAGTAGTGAGAATGAAACCTGTTGTAGATGAACATGTGCCTCGTCTGAAAGTCAGAGAAAAAACAGATCAGTTTGTGTCACCAACAAACTTAAGACAAAATAGAACATTGAATCAAACCAGGGACGCTCCACACATCGGCCAAATACTGTACGAACCTCATTTGTCGCACGATAAACGGATGTAATAATGATTGTGCCGGGCTTTTGTGAAGGTCTGACACAGAAGTATGTATCAGCTGCACAGTCACATGATGATCGTTCTGTTCTGTGATTGGCTGCAGGGCACGTCAGGACCCGACCCCACGACGGTTTACGTGGACATGAGAGCGCTGCGCCATGACAGGTTCAACTCCTCTGCTTTTGTCACATTTAAATTAAAAAATATCACACCAGCCTCTAGTGACACAGTCTGAGTATTTAACCCTTTATTTGGAGTTAAAGTTAGACGTTGCATATCTGTTTTCTCTTGAACCTTCACACTTTGACTTTTGTTGGTTCCAGGGTGCGTTTGGTGGAGAAAGGCTCTCCTCACAGTCTGCCGCTGATGGAGTCGGGGAAAGTGAGTGTCCAAACAATCGACGGCGCGAAGTATAAACACTGAAATATACGACTGGCTCATGTATTTAACGCTGAGCTCGTGGGAAGAGCACGTGAACATTTATTTAAACTAAACTCAGCTCCTAAATGTGCTAAAACTGTCTGCAAATGTTTGGGACACAGAGTGAAACATCCCAGTTGGACTTGTTTGGAGCTTTACGCTGCACATTCTCATTCTTTTTATGTTTTATCAACTTATTTGCAGCTTTTTGACAGTTTTGTTCAGGGCTCTCAAGTTTTGATCAGAGATTAGAGTGAGATTTTGGCCGGAGGCGGGGTAAAGTGAGTTGAAAAGTATCTTGGCGCATAGAACAGACTCTTCGTTTTTTCTGCATGATCTAACTTACCTGAACAATAGGGTAATAAATCAAAAAGAACACTGAAACATACGAGGCCCAAATAGCACTGGAGGAAGGTTAAAACCTCTGATAAGTCGATTTTACATGTTATGGGACCTTTAAATATGTTACTGCTGTAAGATAAAGTGCTTTTGAAGTCATAACACAGCTTACCTCAGGTTTCCCATGTTCCAGATCTGGTTCTGGTTCCTCAGACATCATCACTGAAACAAAAAGGCGACGTTATTTTGGAACATGGCTTCCTTTGAATTACAATATACAAAGTGTACTGTCATTGTTAGCAGGAGACCATTATAACTAGGATACTAAAGACCAAAGATGCTTCATGTGCTTAGCTTTAGATTCTTCTGGTTTCATGTTAGAGAGTGTCTGTCCTGAGTGCAGGTCTCTAGCACATCCTCAAAGCCTCAAAGTCACTCCTGGGCCACGTGCGAGACCCTTGTGCACAGGGCTCTCAAGTTTTGATCAGAGATTAGAGTGAGATTTTGGCCGGAGGCGGGGTAAAGTGAGTTGAAAAGTATCTTGGAGCATAGAACGGACTCTTCTCTGCATGATCTAACTTACCCGAACAATAGGGTAATAAATCAAAAAGTACACTGAAAGACAAAACAAATGTAATGAATTAATTCAAACGTTTATTTGTGTTAAGATAAGGCAGAGCACCAATTAGTGCCTCAAAACACATAAAAATCACATCTTTTAAAACTTAGGTAAAAGCAAACTTTAAGTCTATGACAGGTTCTCATGTTTTTCTAATTCTGACTTAGTTTGGTGGGAGGGCATCTGTGGTCAATATTTATCATTTTATTATTTTATTTTATTCTAAAATGGAATCCCTCTGTGATGTCATCAAAAAGCGACGTACCATTGAAAATACAGAGACAATTAACACTCAACTGACACATTTTTCTGACAGTTTAAACTGACCTTTAAAATAAAGGTGTTATCAGGTATTATTTGTCAAATCATAACAAATGTGTGATGTATATGGATGTTGGCCTTGTTTACAGTCTGGTTGCTAGGTAACAGTTGGCCCTTGTTTCCAGTCTGGTTGCTATGGTAACAGTTATGGAATTACCTCTAACTGTCATATTTGTCTCATGTTCAACCAGGAAGTAACAAACTGTCAAACTGGGGACAAATAGGCTAAATCTTTAGTCAAATCAGACACTACAGGCAAAACCAATCTAGTTTACTCAAAAACTAAATAAGAAATCCAAAATCCCCTCTGTACATTTTTTGTAACTAATATGTGTAAAAAATAATCCAAGAAATGTAAACCTTGTCCCAAAAATGTGCAATTTTAGCCATTTTTACACATAAAATATCTTATTTCTACATGAAAACATTACAATGAAAAACTTGTAATACATTTTTTCTTACATTTATGTGGACTACTACAGTTTACAAGTTTACAATTGATATCTTTAAATGTAAGGTTTTTTCCAATTCACCTGTAGTGTCCCACCATAAATATAATAATGTTCACTACATTTTAGTGAAATATGTAGTCTAACCTGTCATATATATTTTAACATCTTCATTTAACATGACTAATTTACTAATAACTACTAAATAGGTTTAAATTGAACTTAAAACATGTAAATGTACCTGGTGGTTATTTGTAGGGCTGCAACTAACGATTATTTTGGTAATCGATTAGTCGTTCGATTAATAGATTAGTTGTTTAGAACGCAAAAGAGCCTTGAATAGGAGAATTGTATTAAATGTTCCCCAGACAAAGCTAAAGTGAAGGGGTTTGACAACGTCCTGGTGGAGATAGATGATAGATAGATGAACAAGAATTTTAATCAAAAACACACAATTGACATGTTTGCTGTGTGTTTTTGTCATTCCTGCTCCGTCTGTGTGATAAAACCTCTTCTTTCAGCAGAGAATGTTTTGGAGTCTGTGTTTAGACCAATTAACGATTACTCGATTATTTAATTAGTTGACAACCATTTCTATAATTGATTAGTTGCGATTAATCGATTAACTTGTTGCAGCCCTAGTTATTTGTTTTAAACATGTTTATGTGGCTGTTGTAGCTGTTGGTTGCAGATTTGGCCTCTTTAATGATAGCTTTAGCATTCATGTTTTCAAAACGTAAGAAAGACCACAATTATTAGCATTTTGGAGTAATCAAAAGTCTTGCCTTACTTACCGTAGTTATTGTGTGTCCATATCACTGCAGAAAGTTTTGGCAGTTATTTGTTTGAGAGTTGTGCGCGTGAATTTTGCGCTTTAAATTCACTAGTCAGTGTTTACATTTAGAGGAGAGAGAGAGAGAGGGAGATGGATTGACCTGATTGGACAGTGTGCGTTCATTACAGTAACAGTTCCGTGTACAAAATACGGCTGCACATCCATTTCACATATTTCAACACGGAGCATGGCCTTATGTTATTTTATGGCGTCTTTTGTTTTGAGCGTGAGATATATGAAGTGTGGCGTGTGAGCGTGTGAACATACCCAAATGCGTGTGTCAAATGTAGATGGTTTAGACAGTCATCCAAACATTTACAGACGACATCACATTTTAAAGGGTCTATTAAATCATTCTGATTCTGAACACAGACACTAAAATGCTTTCTGAGTACCACCAGGTCTAGCCCAAAGGAACAGAACTATGACTTAAACTGACTCCAAATTCAGAACATTGCAACCTTTTTATAACAAAGACAACACCATTGATGAAATAAAATGCCACAAAAGAACAAACTATTTCTGATTCTCATAAATAACACAGTTTAGATCGAGAATATTTACGGATATACGCCTTCAATCATTTCATTTCAACATTTACTTGGTTAAGAATGCGTAAAGAAATAATCGACTCCTGAAATAGTCTTAAATTTAAGCCTCATTTCTAATCTAACCTTGTTGTTGTTGTAAATCTCCTCTTGCATTAAGAGTGAGACGTCGAGTACTGAATAAAGTGAAACGTGGGCTGTGTGAGAGTTCTATTTTTAAACCTCCCACGAAAGCTGCGTCAGACACTTTCTACAGCGAGAGGCCTGGAGCTTCATTCATAAAAACACACACAATCTGAATTTCAGAGGTTTTGACGCGATTTATTTGATGGAACTGGATTATTTTTTCTTGTTTCAATACATTATCTCTTACTTCAATCCAAATTATCTTAAATGTAAATCATTCCAAGGCTTGAATTTATCATTTTTATCTGGATTTTAGTCGTTTTGACCCGATGAGATTTAATTGTTGATGTGATGCAGAATATTTCAGACTGATCATAGGATTATTTATCTTAAAATAAAAAAATGTCAGTGGGGTAAGTACAGTTATCTTAACCCACTGAGAAACAATGTGTTGAAACAAGTCAGAAATGGTTTGAAACAAGTCAAATAATCTAGTTGCATCAAATAAATCGTCCCCACTGATCTTGACGAGTCAAAGCGTCTGAAATTCAGATTAATATCCTGAAATCCACACAATTCAATTCATCTAGAAATTCATTTCATGCAGAGCCACAAGCCTTTGGCCGGTTTAAACCAACAAAGAAATGGGTGGAACTGAACAAAAAGCGATGCTAATTCAAATAAAAATGAAAACCATAACGGTAGAGTTAGTAAAAGTGTATTTCCCAGGATGTTAATAAGTGTTTGTGTTCCTCAGATTCTTCCTGGAGTGAGGATCATCATCGCAAACCCTGAGACCAAAGGACCTCTGGGAGACTCACATCTGGGAGAGGTCAGAACAGGCTCATGTTTGCATCTTTGTACGACGTATTAAAGGGCTCTACCAAACTGCATGGACCAAAGGAAAAATATGAATTATAAAAGCTGCTCTTGTGGTCAAAATAAAATAAGACCTCTGTGTTCTGTTCTGATAAAACTTTTTTTCGTCGGTAAACCAGGAGCCAAAGTTGACTGTTTATTCCTCATTAACAGCGGTGTGGGGAAAAAACAATCCTGATGGAGGGTGTTTTTGTCTTTTAAATTAACATATAGAATGATGAATCGTGAAACTAACCAGATTAAACATTAGTTGTCCTTGCCCTCTGAACACCAGTGCAATATTTTGGCACAAAACCAACAAAGTAACAGCACAAACCTACAACCAATATATATACTAAGTACAAATACTGCAGTACTAAAAGTAACGTGGAGTCACACATCACAAGATCTAACACTGGCACAACACACACTTCAAAAATGAAACCACTGAAAACTTTACAATTTTCTATTGAAATAAATGGGAAATGTCAAAGTACTTCAGAGTAGTACAAGGCCTACAGCTTAACAGCGCAATTCATACAAGAACACAAACCTGCACAAAGTACAACCTGCAAAAAAATCCACTCAAATGAATGGAAGTGTAACAGTACTACAAACTACTGCAATACTGCGAATACTACAAGATCTACAAGGAACAACGCAATTCATACAAGAACACAAACCTGCACAAAGTACAACCTGCAAAAAAATCCACTCAAATGAATGGAAGTGTAACAGTACTACAAACTACTGCAATACTGCGAATACTACAAGATCTACAAGGAACAAGCAATTCATACAAGAACACAAACCTGCACAAAGTACAACCTGCAAAAATCCACTCAAATGAATGGAAGTGTAACAGTACTACAAACTACTGCAATACTGCGAATACTACAAGATCTACAAGGAACAACGCAATTCATACAAGAACACAAACCTGCACAAAGTACAACCTGCAAAAAAATCCACTCAAATGAATGGAAGTGTAACAGTACTACAAACTACTGCAATACTGCGAATACTACAAGATCTACAAGGAACAACGCAATTCATACAAGAACACAAACCTGCACAAAGTACAACCTGCAAAAAAATCCACTCAAATGAATGGAAGTGTAACAGTACTACAAACTACTGCAATACTGCGAATACTACAAGATCTACAAGGAACAACATAATTCATACAAGAACACAAACCTGCACAAAGTACAACCTGCAAAAAAATCCACTCAAATGAATGGAAGTGTAACAGTACTACAAACTACTGCAATACTGCGAATACTACAAGATCTACAAGGAACAACGCAATTCATACAAGAACACAAACCTGCACAAAAGTACCATAATAAAGTATAGAAACAAGTACAATAAACTGAAAGAACCTGCAAAACAATCAAAGCTGAACAGTTTGTAGTGGATTTCCACTTCTGGTGTCGATCTGGTACAGGCTCTGTGTCTGTTCTGTCCTAATCATTTGTAAACCCCAGACGGCAGCCATGATCCACAGTCTATGAAACTCTGATTAAGTTTGTTAATTACAGCCGACGCGGTTAGTTTCCGTGGCTTCAGACTGTGTGACGTCATCTGGACAAACCACAAACACTGTCAGATGTTTGATCACGTCCCTGGTTGTGCCTTGTCCTAACGGTGCGTTTGTCCCGTCGTCTCAGATCTGGGTGCACAGCGCTCATAACGGCTCGGGGTACTACAGCGGCTACGGCGAGGAGGTGCTGCAGTCCGACCACTTCAACTCCAGGCTGAGCTTCGGGGACACCCAGACGGTCTGGGCCAGGACGGGCTACCTGGGCTTCCTGAGGCGCACCGAGCTCACCGACGCCAACGGAGGTAAAGGACACTCGTGCCGTGGTATTTACGCTTACGTCTGTCTGTCGACGCTCTGCTCAGTTTGGTTTACTTGTTTTTGTCGTTTAAAACAGAGGGACACGACACTCTGTAGTTCATTTGTTTTTGTTGTGTGAAAGAGAGACACGACACTGTTCAGTTTGTTTTTGTCATTAAAACAGAGCGACACAGCGCTCTGTTAAGTTTTGTTCAGTTGTTTTTGTCGCGTGTCAGTTTTGTTTAGTTCACTTGTTTTTGTCGCGTGAAACAGAGACGTGTTCAGACTCTGCTTAGTTCACTTGTTTTTATCGTGTGAAAAAGACAACGCCCTGTTCAGATCAGTTTACTTGTTTTTGTCGTTTAAACAGAGCGACACAACGCTCAGTTTTGTTTACTTGATTTTGTCGCGTGAAACAGACACAACACTGTTTAGTTCACTTGTTTCTGTCGTTTAAACAGAGCGACACGACGCCCTGTTCGTGGTCGGGGCGCTGGAGGAGGCCATGGAGCTGCGGGGGATGAGGTACCATCCCATCGACATCGAGACGTCGGTGACTCGGGCGCACAAGAGCATCGTGGAGTGGTCAGTCTCTGTCTCTTCAGGCTCATCTACGCCACATTTTGTACATTAATGATCAGTGCGTTCCAAGCTCAGCAACTGTCACGTCATTCATTCTTCTAACAGTTTGTAATGCCTGTGTTCTGTTAAATAACCACTAGAGGGCGCTTAAAGTCAGTCATACTATAAGAGTTTAAAGTCTATATGACGGTTCTCAAATGTTCTAATTCTGACTTAGTTTGGTGGGAGGGCACCTGTGGCAATTAGTTTGTGAAGAAATATAGAAAAATAAATGTTCTAAATTACAGGAAGTGATTGAGTTCTAAAACAGGATCCCTCTGTGATGTCATCAAGAAGCGACGAGCCACGAAAAATACAATTTAGACACAACTTTTTGATACTTTAAAGTGTCATTCATCAAAATTAAGTTGTTTTTGGCTGTTACCATGTCATTTATGTGGGTTTTGGCCCTAATTTAGGTAACAGCTGTAGACTTACCCCCACCTGTGTCACATTCACTGCCCATAACCAACCAGGAAGTGACATTATAAACATTACAAAAACTGTCAAACAGTGTATAAATGGGTGAAATGTTTAGTAAAATCTTAAATATAATCATGTTCACTATGTTTTAGTGAAATGTGTAACTTGTAGATTTGAAGCGACAGGCAGAGATGAAGAATGTTGCGTTAAATAATGTCGATAATGACTCTTTGAACACACTGTACGTACAAAATGTGTCATACTGAGCTTTAACGCCCTCTTGTGTCTCCAGCGCGGTTTTCCCGTGGACAAACCTGCTCGTGGTGGTGGTCGAGCTCGAGGGCTCGGAGCAGGAGGCGCTGGACCTGGTTCCCATGGTGACGAAGGCGGTGCTGGAGGAGCATTACCTCATCGTGGGCGTCGTCGTGGTCACGGACATCGGCGTCATCCCCATCAACTCCAGGGGCGAGAAGCAGCGCATGCACCTCCGCGACGGCTTCCTGCAGGACCAGCTCGACCCCATCTACGTGGCGTACAACATGTAGAGGGCCCGGGGCG
Organism: Rhinogobius similis; assembly: GCA_019453435.1. Taxonomy (NCBI): domain Eukaryota; kingdom Metazoa; phylum Chordata; class Actinopteri; order Gobiiformes; family Gobiidae; genus Rhinogobius; species Rhinogobius similis. The sequence goes on along the minus strand of CM033639.1, from coordinate 22,324,651 downwards.
CGCACGAGGGGCCGAGAAGTGCTCGAGAGCCCACAAAAGTGCACGTGAGGACTTAAAATCGTGCAAAACGTTGGGAAAAGCGTGAAAGAGACCACGGAAAATCGCAAGAACTTGTGTGGTCTGGTCCAGGAGCGCGCACGTGGGACCAGGAGCGTGCACGTGGACTTTCTGTGTGTGTGTGTGTGTGTGTGTGTGTGCGCGCGCGCGTGCACGAGGAGAGAGCGCTCGTGCCGTTGTGTTTTTGTTCGATCATGACGTTCGGTGGCGTTTGGGACGTTCTGAGCCGCGACAACAACACGAAGCCAAGAATCCACTCTGAATAATCCATGAACATCACATCCACGAAGAAGCCCAGAAACTCAGAAAAATGTGCTAAGTGTTTGTGAGGATATGGCCTTAAATTTGAAATGATTGCCTTGATTTTAAAACAACATAAACACACCTTTAAACCGGCTTCAGAATTTAAAAATGACCACAGACACATTAAAGGACACATATTATGCTTAATTTACTTCTTTTTTCGCTTTTAACCATTTTTCTTTCATCAAAAACACCCCTGGAGTTGTGTTTAGCTTCATTCACACTTGGCTCATTAATCCTGTTTACAAGCTCCTCCTCTGCGCCTCACAAAATACTCTCTTTCAGTGGAGGAAAGTAACAAAGTACAGATATATTTTAGCACAGATACCTAATTATTTGAATTAAGTCATTTTTACTTTTTACTCCACTACATTTCTTTAACTGTGACTGAAAAGTAGAAGTACTTTTCATTTAGTTTGAGGGTTATTCTTGTCTCGTTGATGGTCACATTGAAGGCTTTGAGTTCAAGCTCAACAAAAATACACAAAATTCTCTACAAAAATGTCGAATAGGCCTTTGTTGACCAAAATTACAGCATTTAATACATGAAACTGGTCTCATAATCTGCAAGAAATACTTTAAAAATGTACCGTAAGAGTAAAAAGTAAACAGGAACTTCAACACGTTACTTAAGTAGATTTTTTAAATGCGATACTTTTATTTTTGCACACGTCTCTGTACTTTTACGTGAGTACTTCATCCAGCGCTGTTCACTTTACAATTTCCACAATCGGAGCTGAAGATCCAGAGCTCTGTGGTGATTAAAACACGAGACGCCAAAGTAAAGGAACAAGTTTAGCGAGTTTAAAGAACGAAAGAGCGCAGAATATGTGTCCTTTAACAAAAATAAAACATGTTCAAACTATTTAAACGTTTCCAGTTCAGATTTCTGCCGCAGAAATGATTCAAAGTCGATGCGTTTGCCACAAAAGAAGGTCCGACTTTCCCCAGAGACTTGACTGAAGTCTTCGGAGGTTCATCGATGACATCACGCTCCCTTGTCCAATCAGAACCCCCGATACATCCGTGTGTGTGAGAGAGCGCGTGTGTCTGTGCAGGGGCCGCAGTCGTGTGTAAAAATATAAATACTGTACATAAACATAATAATCTATATGGAGAATGACGCGCGAGGATGAGCACATGAGTTTATCTGAGGAGAAAACGCAACGAAGACGGACAAAAACGGCTTCTGTTTACGACGGCGGCGGCTTTTGGTGGAGCAGGTCAGCGGGTTTGTTTAGTCCTGGTTTAGTTCCTTCAGCTCAAGACGAAGTGTTTTGCCCCAAATTGTGTCACGGCATCGAATCGGTTTCACTTTTCGAGTTCAAACTTTGCAAACGAATTTACGGTTTTAATTAAAAGTAATGAACTCAGCAATAAAACACCTTCAGTCAGAGTCGGGGAAAGCAGCGGAGAAATGATTCAATGAAGTGTTCAGGGGAAATGATTGCTCAAGTACGAGAAACTGTCATTAGATCTGAGTGATACGGCGATAAAAGTGAATCAGAGCTGGTCCCTTTGACAATCTGATTTTAATGGATGCAATTAGCAAGACTTTTTTTCAAAAACAACAAAACTTTTGATTTGAATAAAAACTGTCTCACACTGTAGTTTGGATTTGTACAAACATGTTCTGAAACAAACGACAAAAGCACGATCAAAAGTGATAAAAATGCACCAATATACGACTAAAAGTGACAAAAAAGCACTCAAAAGCAATAAAAACACGACTCAATGCACCAAAACGTGACTAAAAATGACAAACTTGTTTAAAATGTGAATTTGAAAGAGACCAAAAGTGACAAAAATTCATCTACAAACGCAACTCAATGCACCAAAACGCGACTAAAAGTGACAAAAATGCAACTTAAAATGGCAAACACATGACAACAAACAACTCAATGCACCAAAACGTGACAAAGACGTGTTTAAATATGACAAACACACGACTAAAAACGTCAAAATTGTGTTTAAAATGTGAATTTGAACAGAATCCTATTATTAAAACACACAAAATCACAATCTAATCAGTCGCACTGATCAGAAAAATCACAATTAGATATTTTTCCTAAATGATGCAGCTCTGTTAAAGACAACTGAAAAATACAAAGTGAACATGAATCGAGATAAAAATCCAAATCATGATCTGGACCAAGAAAATCATGATCATTTTTTGCTGTATCACCCAGACCCACTGTCAGGACGTTTTCTGATTCATTTGTACTGGACAAAACCTTAAATAATGCACAGAATCTGCTGTTTTTGAAGGATAAATGAGAAAAACCGTTGAACCTGAAGGAGCAAGAAACACTAATGCTCAAACTAGAGATCGACCGACGTTGGTTTTATCAGAATCCAGAGAAAACTGAGGCTGAAGAGCTACGAATATTTAGTTTTAATCGACTACAAACTCATCCACAGCACTGTTTTGTTTTTAAGATAAAAGTGCGATATACTAGTACAGAAAATATCACAGTAAACCATAATATTTAAACCACTTTGTGCCACTGACGGCAGGAAAATCCACCCAAAAAACTGTGCAATATCTGTTAAAAACATGAGCTTCAATAAATAAACAGCACAATGTAGCACTTTTGCTCTAAGTCGAGGTCAATAATGTGTCATAAAAGTTATTAATTTCACTCTTTACAGCTCAGACTTGATTAAAAAAACTAAGAAAATTGAAAAGAAAACGTGCGCGATGAATATTTAACCCCAATTATATATCCTTTGTGTCAGATAGTGAGCAGTGCAGTCCTGTTTGGCCCCAACAAAAGATCAGAATCATCAGCAAATCAACACGTGTCGGTCGATCTCTAGTTCATTTCATGTGGTCAGAATAAGGTTTTTGATTTAGATTTATTCACTGTGGGACGAGGAACCAGAACATTTAAAGAGAACTGTACAATATGTCACTGAAGGACGAAAAGTAAACGTCTGACAACTGCTCCGAGACGTGCAATTTTATTAAACGTTACTCTGTTAAGGCCAGACTCTACAGGAAAAACTCATATTTCTGTTTTTTGGTCACTTTTCTGTGTCACGTCTGGACTTTGATGTGAAACAACAGCCGTGTCCAATCTGCTCCTGATGTTTGATTCTTCATTGAATCCACTTCATCCATAGATTTCTTCAAATGCATTTTTGTTCCTCGAGACATAAAGATCAGCCTAAAGTAGATCCACACAAACTGTACAATCTGGACTCAACAAGATTTAGACCAAACAAACAGAAGGATTTGATGATATCTAATTTAAAAATGAATTTATTGAAGTTTTAAGTAAAAAAAATGAGGCGAAATTTGAATTTTTAGGATAATTTTCAGTCCAATCTAGTTTATTCAAAAACTAAATAATAAATCCAAAATCCCCTCATACATTTTTATGAACCAAGAAATTTAAACCTGGTTCTGTCCATTTTTCAGATTGAAATGTCCCAAATATGTGGATTTTTGGCCGTTTTCACATAAAATGCCTTTTTTCTACTTGAAAACATGACATGATGAAAAACTGAATACATTTGTTTCTTACATTTATGTGACTAAACGACAGGAGAAGTTTAACATTGACATCTTTAAATTTAAGATTCTTTCCTGTTTCACCTGCAGCGTCTCGCCTTAAATCCGTAACGACAAACCCACCTCTGATTTTATTATTATTAAAGTCATGATTTATCGCCGCTGCACTTGTTTTCACTGTCGGATTAAAAATGTGAACAAAAAGGGAAAAGTTATTTATTTAAAGTGACACAAACTCGTCTGAGCGACGTTTGTTTGTGAAAGTGTCGTGAGGCCTGTGGGTCCGGCTTATCTTTCCGTTGGGAGTCGTTGGTCCTGCTTTCTGATTGGCTGAGAGTGCGCGCCGGCGGTAGCCCCTGGCCCCTGTGCACGTGTGAGAGCGTGCACGTGTGAGAGTGCACGTGTGTAAAGTGTCTGTACATTGTGTATTTTTACGGTTCTGTGTGTGTGTGATCGTTTTGTACACATCGAAAAGAAGAAGCCACACTTTTATAAAGAGCAAGAGTCACAAACGGTGCAATAAAGTGCTTTCAATGGATCGGAAAGAAATGTGTCTGCGACTGGTTTGTGTAGAAGAAAGAGAGGAGGAGAAGAAGAGTGAGAGGAGGAGGAGAAGAGTCAGGAGAGAGAGAGAGGGAAGAAGAGTTAGAGGAGGAGAAGAGTCAGAAAAGGAGAGTGAGAAAGAAGAGTGAGAGGAGAAGAGTCAGGAGAGAGAGAGAAGAAGAGTGAGAGGAGGAGAAGAGTCAGGAGAGAGAGAGAGGGAAGAAGAGTTAGAGGAGACGAGTCAGGAGAGAGAGAGAAGAAGAGTGAGAGGAGGAGAAGAGTCAGGAGAGTGAGAGAAGAGTCAGAGGAGAAGAGTCAGGAGAGAGAGAGAAGAGTGAGAGGAGGAGAAGAGTCAGGAGAGAGAGAGAGGGAAGAAGAGTTAGAGGAGACGAGTCAGGAGAGAGAGAGAAGAAGAGTGAGAGGAGGAGAAGAGTCAGGAGAGTGAGAGAAGAAGAGTGAGAGGAGGAGAAGAGTCAGGAGAGTGAGAGAAGAAGAGTGAGAGGAGGAGAAGAGTCAGGAGAGTGAGAGAAGAGTGAGAGGAGGAGAAGAGTCAGGAGAGAGAGAGAAGAAGAGTGAGAGGAGGAGAAGAGTCAGGAGAGTGAGAGAAGAGTCAGAGGAGAAGAGTCAGGAGAGAGAGAGAAGAAGAGTGAGAGGAGGAGAAGAGTCAGGAGAGTGAGAGAAGAGTCAGAGGAGAAGCATGAGAGGAAAGAGAGAGAGTCAGAGGTGAAGAGTGAGTCAGAGGAGAAGAGTGAGAGAAGAGTCAGAAAAGGAGAGTGAGTCAGAAGAGTGAGAGAAAGAAGAGTGAGATAAGTGGCGACCTAATTTTGTTTTGCATTTAAAGCATTTATTTGCAAAGAGATGACGATTAAATTAACTTTTATGAATGTGTTTTCAGGAGAATATACTTTGGTCTCTTTTGTCCATCAGGAAGGGCATCTGAAGTATTTTTCCAGATGAACATTTGAGTCTTCGACATGGACCACATTTGACTGAAGGCTTTGAATCACAGGGAAACTTTATAAAATGCATACATGGTTCACCAAACATTTAAATATATCTGTTTGATCTGAATAAAACAACAGTCAATGATCCAAAAGCCCAGAGCGACCAACAATGGACCAGATCCTCACCACATTTAATGATTCGGCTCAGCCTAATTTGCATAAAGTCGTCTGTAAACTGTGTTGATCACAAACATGTCACAGGAGCAGGGCGTCCCAGGCCACTGTGTTTGTGAGTCTGAGTCTGACCAGAGGACCTTTAAACACTAATGTGATGGTTCAGACACTTTAATGTGGAGCAGACGCACTTTATTATTATTAGGCCCGAGCGCCACAAGCTGGCGAGAGGCCTATTAGTTTCGCAGTGCCGTGCGAAGCACGGCTGCGAAAGTGCGCACGAAGTGCGCACGAAATCGAGCGCGAAGCGCTCGCCCGCTTCCAAACACTCACTAACGCATTCCCCAACTCATGCACGTTCCGTGCATACCAATTAGTAGTGGGAAAATTGAACATTATCGCTGTAAACGGGCGAAGCCCGTGCGAAAGTGCGCACGAAAATAGCGCCACGGATTCGGCAGCAGGTATTTTATGAGGAGGGAAATTGGGGCGCGTAAGCGCCACCCTCTTGCGTTGCGGGGCGGCGGCGTGGCGCGGGCGAGGGCCGATCATTGCCGCTTGCGGCTATATTTATTATTATTATCATTATTATTATTATCATAGTCTAGTTATTTTAGCAATAAATACAGTCATTGTTTATTTATGTCTAACAGCGACTCAGAACTGAAAATCTGCAGCGTCATCATGAAATGATCGCAACATTTAAACGACACAGGTCAGAGGTCAGAGGTCACCATTCGAGTCCACAGAGCACTGACCTTACACCGGCAACCACAGCACTCCAGTCCAGCTGCTCAGTACTACTGCTACTACAAGTAATACTACTGCGACAAGTAATACTACTACTACTACTACTACTACTACTGCTGCTGCTGCTCCTCGCAGTGAGACAGAACGATGGTGCAGTGAGTGTCAGTGTCCACCAGAGGGAGCCAGATCTGTTCACACAGGTTTACATCAGACTCATCCAGACCTGGGTTAGGGGTCTCTCTCTCTCCCTCCCTCTCTCTCTCCCTCCCTCTCGTCGCTCTGGTCCCTCTCTCTCTCTCTCTCTCTCTGGTCTCTCTCTCCCTCTCTCTCTGGTCTCTCACCTTCCCTCTCTCGTCCTCTCTCTAGTCTCCCTCTCTCTCTCTCTCTGATCCCTCTCTGGTCCTCTCTCTCTGGTCTCTCTCTTTCCCTCCCTCCCTCTCTCTCTCCCTCCCCCCCTCTCTCTCTGAGTGTTGTGTTTCTCTTCAGTTCAGTCTTGTCAGTGTCCATGTGGAGAGTGGAGGACTTTTCCCTCGTCTTGTGCCTCTTCACCCGTCACCCCTTCACCCGTCACCTCTGCACCCGTCACCTCTTCACCTGTCACCTCTGCACCTGTCACCTCTTCACCTGTCACCTCTCCACCTGTCACCTCTGCACTGAGCGCGTGCAGTAGGATGAAGGCGTCGCTGCTGCTCGTGCTCTGCCTCGGACTCGCTCAAACGGTCAGTGACTTTTATCTGAATTAAAGTCTGTTCTTTAATCTGTGCTCACAAAGATGTTTAAGCTCTAAGGGGTTTTTAATGGACCTCGTTGTCAAAGCATTGGTTGTTTTTCTAGAGATTTCTTGTGAAAATACCAGAGAACGATAAGAACCCAGAACATTGAACTGCAGTGACTTTAACTTTAACAGCAGCAGGTTTGACTGATGGATTGGCCACTTGTTTAAGTCCTTTAAACAGAGTATTCAGTTTGCAATAACTTCTTCTTCTAAATATGCTGTAAATAAGTGTCATAAAAGTGTTATAAATACATGGTCTACAGTTGGGACGAAGCAGGACCTCGTCCCACACTCGCTGCACACGAGGAAAATGATCTTTGTTTCCAGGTGTTCATGTTTATCTTGAACAAAAAAGGTTAACTCTGCTGAGCCGCACCTTGAAAATATGTAGTTCTAAAAAGCAGTTCTACAAATAACAAAAAAATGAATAAATCAAACTCTGTGAAGAAAAAAATTTGATTGCACCATTGATTTATTATAAACGATGCCAAAATCTGGTCTTGTTTTGTTCTCGTCGACATGGAAACGAAGCCTCGTTCTATCCTTAATGTACCGTAAAAATACATATTCATTAAACTAATCTAGCGTGATGGTTACTAGTTTTCAGAATACAGTTAATTTCCTCAAATCAAAGGAACACTTTGTGCCACAGAATGATATTTAAGGCTCCAAACTGCACTGAATTAGTGACAGAAAAAGACAACACTGGGATTTTTCCCTCGAGTGATGAATACAGAACAAACATAAAGCTGTGTTTTAATCCTGTCGTGTTTTTACACAATAATAGAAATCTAGTCATCAAAAGATCTGCGTTATCGACCAATTAATCAACTAAAAAGGTGATGTGGTAAAACTATGACGTATCTCTGTATCGGACTCAAACTGCACCAAAAAAACACAACTGCGCTGGAATAAAGTGATAATTTATACAGAAAAGTACCAGGAAACAGTGTAATTGTGTATGTAAATGTATTTAAATCAGATTAAACTCATGATTCACTCCAAGATCTTTAGCTAAACCACTCTATATCTTCACCTTTTCACTGTTTTTGTCGTATAAATCCTTCTAATCGAAATAAAATAATTACTAAGGAGTAATTAGGCCACAGGTTCATGAGTGTTGTGTGGCTGAGAGCATTCACAGTTCTGACTCTGTGAAGTGTCAGTGTTGAGAGCGTGTAATCCTTCTCACTTTGCACCTCTGTCCAAACACCGGGCTTCACGTCGCGTTTCCTCCCTTTGCCTCTCGCTCTCACATCAACTCATATTTTTTAAACCAGACGCAGAGTATTTTTAGAAACATTTCTCCGTCTGACTCCGAGGATTCACCAAATTCAAACACAAAGTCGGTCAGACTGTTGTTCAGATAAATATGACTCGACGTGATTAAGACGTCTGGAACGAGCAGAGCATTCCACAACATTTAGACCTGGTTTAGACTTGATTTAGTCCTGCTTTAGTCCTGGTTCAGTCCTGCTGTAGTCCTGGTTCAGTCCTGCTGTAGTCCTGGTTTAGCCCTGGTTTGGACTTGATTTAGTCCTGGTTTGGACCTGATTTAGTCCTGGTTTGGACCTGATTTAGTCCTGGTTTAGTCCTGCTGTAGTCCTGGTTTAGCCCTGGTTTGGACTTGATTTAGTCCTGGTTTGGACCTGATTTAGTCCTGGTTTAGACCTGGTTTAGTCCTGCTGTAGTCCTGGTTTAGCCCTGCTTTAGACTTGATTTAGTCCTGCTTTAGTCCTGGTTTAGTCCTGGTTTAGAGCTGCTTTAGTCCTGCTTTAGTCCTGCTTTGGACTTGATTTAATCCCGGTTTAGTCCTGCTTTAGTCCTGGTTTGGACTTGATTTAGTCCTGCTTTAGTCCTGCTTTAGTCCTGGTTCAGGCTTGGTTTAGTCCTGGTTTAGTCCTGGTTTAGTCCTGGTTTAGTCTTCATTTCCAGGACCTAAATGGCTGACATTACGACAAACGACGTGTTCTCACTCACCACAGATTATATCATGATTCACAGAAAAGAGATTAAACTCAGACCCAAATATTCACAGCGGCCTCCGATTTATCTGCGTTTCCTTTTTTAGAGGTTTTATTTTTGCTCGTTTGCTTCATTCGACAGCGAGCAGCGTGAAATGGGAAGAAGAGCAGAGATGACATTCAGCAAATTGTAGGAGTTTGGTTTAGGTTTAAATAGTACACCGCAGTAAAAACATTAAACCTGGGCAACATTTTTATCACTCAACTATTTATTATTTTGTTGTTATTGAGTCGTTCAAAAGTGAAGGAAAGTCTGACGTTTTAAACCAGGACTTCGAGGTCTTCATCTCGATATTGGTTTAGACCTGGTTTAAACCTGATTCAGTCCTGGGTTGGTTCTGGTTAAATCCTGGTTAAATCCTGGTTCAGTCCCGGTTCAGCCCTGGTTCAGTCCTGGTTCAGTCCCGGTTCAGCCCCGGTTCAGTCCTGGTTCAGTCCCGGTTCAGTCCTGGTTCAGTCCTGGTTCAGTCCTGGTTCAGTCCTGGTTCAGTCCTGGTTCAGTTCTGGTTCAGTCCTGGTTCAGTCCCGGTTCAGCCCCGGTTCAGTCCTGGTTCAGTCCCGGTTCAGTCCTGGTCCTGGTTCAGTTCTGGTTCAGTCCTAGTTTGGCCCTGGTTCAGTCCCGGTTTAGTCCTGGTTCAGTCCTGGTTCAGTCCTGGTTCAGTCCCGGTTCAGTCCCGGTTCAGTCCCGGTTCAGTCCCGGTTCATGTTGATCACAGTTACAAACTTCTTCATATTTTCTCAGATTGAAGCAGCTCTTTCATGTGGTTTTCCGCCCAATGATAAAAATCTGAATAACCTGCACAAACTCTTATTGTTTCCTTCCTTATCTGTGTATATCTGTGCAAGTGGTGTTTGTGCATCAGCTCTGTGCAACTGTGGTCCTGTGCAGAGAGCCTGTGTCAGAGAGAGAGAGAGAGTCTGTGTCAGAGAGAGAGAGAGAGAGAGTCTGTGTCAGAGAGAGAAAGTCTGTGTCAGAGAGAAAGAGTGTGTCAGAGAGGGAGAGAGAATTTGTGTCAGAGAGAGAGAGAGTCTGTGTCAGAGAGAGAGAGAGAGTCTGTGTCAGAGAGAGAGAGAGTGTGTCAGAGAGAGAGAGAGTCTGTGTCAGAGAGAGAGAGTCTGTGTCAGAGAGAAAGAGTCTGTGTCAGAGAGAAAGAGTGTGTCAGAGAGGGAGAGAGAATCTGTGTCAGAGAGAGAGAGAGTCTGTGTCAGAGAGAGAGAGTCTGTGTCAGAGAGAAAGAGTGTGTCAGAGAGGGAGAGAGAATCTGTGTCAGAGAGAGAGAGAGTCTGTGTCAGAGAGAGAGAGAGTCTGTGTCAGAGAGAGAGAGAGCCTGTGTCAGAGAGGGAGAGAGAATCTGTGTCAGAGAGAGAGAGAGTCTGTGTCAGAGAGAGAGAGTCTGTGTCAGAGAGGGAGAGAGAATCTGTGTCAGAGAGAGAGAGAGTGTGTGTCAGAGAGAGAAAGTCTGTGTCAGAGAGAAAGAGTGTGTCAGAGAGGGAGAGAGAATCTGTGTCAGAGAGAGAGAGAGTCTGTGTCAGAGAGAGAGAGAGAGTCTGTGTCAGAGAGAGAGAGAGAGAGAGTCTGTGTCAGAGAGGGAGAGAGAATCTGTGTCAGAGAGAGAGAGAGTCTGTGTCAGAGAGAGAGAGTCTGTGTCAGAGAGGGAGAGAGAATCTGTGTCAGAGAGAGAGAGAGTGTGTGTCAGAGAGAGAGAGTCTGTGTCAGAGAGAAAGTGTGTCAGAGAGGGAGAGAGAATCTGTGTCAGTGAGAGAGAGAGTCTGTGTCAGAGAGAGAGAGAGTGTGTCAGAGAGAGAGAGAGTCTGTGTCAGAGAGAGAGAGTCTGTGTCAGAGAGAGAGAGTCTGTGTCAGAGAGAGAGAGTGTGTCAGAGAGAGAGAGAGAGTCTGTGTCAGAGAGAGAGAGTCTGTGTCAGAGAGAGAGAGAGAGTCTGTGTCAGAGAGAGAGAGAGAGAGAGAGAGAGTCTGTGTCAGAGAGGGAGAGAGAATCTGTGTCAGAGAGAGAGAGAGTCTGTGTCAGAGAGAGAGAGTCTGTGTCAGAGAGGGAGAGAGAATCTGTGTCAGAGAGAGAGAGAGTGTGTGTCAGAGAGAGAGAGTCTGTGTCAGAGAGAAAGAGTGTGTCAGAGAGGGAGAGAGAATCTGTGTCAGAGAGAGAGAGAGTCTGTGTCAGAGAGAGAGAGAGAGTCTGTGTCAGAGAGAGAGAGAGTGTGTCAGAGAGAGAGAGTCTGTGTCAGAGAGAGAGAGTCTGTGTCAGAGAGAAAGAGTCTGTGTCAGAGAGAAAGAGTGTGTCAGAGAGGGATAGAGAATCTGTGTCAGAGAGAGAGAGAGTCTGTGTCAGAGAGAGAGAGTCTGTGTCAGAGAGAAAGAGTGTGTCAGAGAGGGAGAGAGAATCTGTGTCAGAGAGAGAGAGAGTCTGTGTCAGAGAGAGAGAGAGAGTCTGTGTCAGAGAGAGAGAGAGACTGTGTCAGAGAGGGAGAGAGAATCTGTGTCAGAGAGAGAGAGAGTCTGTGTCAGAGAGAGAGAGCCTGTGTCAGAGAGGGAGAGAGAATCTGTGTCAGAGAGAGAGAGAGTGTGTGTCAGAGAGAGAAAGTCTGTGTCAGAGAGAAAGAGTGTGTCAGAGAGGGAGAGAGAATCTGTGTCAGAGAGAGAGAGAGTCTGTGTCAGAGAGAGAGAGAGAGTCTGTGTCAGAGAGAGAGAGAGAGAGAGAGTCTGTGTCAGAGAGGGAGAGAGAATCTGTGTCAGAGAGAGAGAGAGTCTGTGTCAGAGAGAGAGAGTCTGTGTCAGAGAGGGAGAGAGAATCTGTGTCAGAGAGAGAGAGAGTGTGTCTCATTGAGAGAGAGTCTGTGTCAGAGAGAAAGAGTGTGTCAGAGAGGGAGAGAGAATCTGTGTCAGAGAGAGAGAGAGTCTGTGTCAGAGAGAGAGAGAGAGTCTGTGTCAGAGAGAGAGAGAGAGAGAGAGTCTGTGTCAGAGAGGGAGAGAGAATCTGTGTCAGAGAGAGAGAGAGTCTGTGTCAGAGAGAGAGAGTCTGTGTCAGAGAGGGAGAGAGAATCTGTGTCAGAGAGAGAGAGAGTGTGTCAGAGAGAGAGAGTCTGTGTCAGAGAGAAAGAGTGTGTCAGAGAGGGAGAGAGAATCTGTGTCAGAGAGAGAGAGAGTCTGTGTCAGAGAGAGAGAGAGTCTGTGTCAGAGAGAGAGAGAGTGTGTCAGAGAGAGAGAGAGTCTGTGTCAGAGAGAGAGAGTCTGTGTCAGAGAGAGAGAGTCTGTGTCAGAGAGAAAGAGTGTGTCAGAGAGGGAGAGAGAATCTGTGTCAGAGAGAGAGAGAGTCTGTGTCAGAGAGAGAGAGAGAGTCTGTGTCAGAGAGAGAGAGAGAGAGAGTCTGTGTCAGAGAGGGAGAGAGAATCTGTGTCAGAGAGAGAGAGAGTCTGTGTCAGAGAGGGAGAGTCTGTGTCAGAGAGGGAGAGAGAATCTGTGTCAGAGAGAGAGAGAGTGTGTGTCAGAGAGAGAGAGTCTGTGTCAGAGAGAAAGAGTGTGTCAGAGAGGGAGAGAGAATCTGTGTCAGAGAGAGAGAGAGTCTGTGTCAGAGAGAGAGAGAGAGTCTGTGTCAGAGAGAGAGAGAGAGTGTGTCAGAGAGAGAGAGAGTCTGTGTCAGAGAGAGAGAGTCTGTGTCAGAGAGAAAGAGTCTGTGTCAGAGAGAAAGAGTGTGTCAGAGAGGGAGAGAGAATCTGTGTCAGAGAGAGAGAGAGTCTGTGTCAGAGAGAGAGAGTCTGTGTCAGAGAGAAAGAGTGTGTCAGAGAGGGAGAGAGAATCTGTGTCAGAGAGAGAGAGAGTCTGTGTCAGAGAGAGAGAGAGAGTCTGTGTCAGAGAGAGAGAGAGCCTGTGTCAGAGAGGGAGAGAGAATCTGTGTCAGAGAGAGAGAGAGTCTGTGTCAGAGAGAGAGAGTCTGTGTCAGAGAGGGAGAGAGAATCTGTGTCAGAGAGAGAGAGAGTGTGTGTCAGAGAGAGAAAGTCTTTGTCAGAGAGAAAGAGTGTGTCAGAGAGGGAGAGAGAATCTGTGTCAGAGAGAGAGAGAGTCTGTGTCAGAGAGAGAGAGAGTGTGTCAGAGAGAGAGAGAGAGAGAGAGAGTCTGTGTCAGAGAGAGAGAGTGTGTGTCAGAGAGAGAGAGTCTGTGTCAGAGAGAAAGTGTGAGTGTCAGAGAGAGAGAGAGAGAGTCTGTGTCAGAGAGAGAGAGTCTTTTTCAGAGAGGGAGAGAGAATCTGTGTCAGAGAGAGAGTCTGTGTCAGAGAGAGAGAGTCTGTGTCAGAGAGAGAGAGTCTGTGTCAGAGAGAGAGAGAGTCTGTGTCAGAGAGAGAGAGTCTGTGTCAGAGAGAGAGAGAGTCTGTGTCAGAGAGAGAGAGTCTGTGTCAGAGAGAAAGAGTGTGTCAGAGAGGGAGAGAGAATCTGTGTCAGAGAGAGAGAGAGTCTGTGTCAGAGAGAGAGAGAGAGTCTGTGTCAGAGAGAGAGAGAGAGAGAGAGAGTCTGTGTCAGAGAGAGAGAGAGAGTGTGTGTCAGAGAGAGAGAGAGTGTGTGTCAGAGAGAGAGAGTCTGTGTCAGAGAGAAAGAGTGTGTCAGAGAGGGAGAGAGAATTTGTGTCAGAGAGAGAGAGAGTCTGTGTCAGAGAGAGAGAGAGAGTCTGTGTCAGAGAGAGAGAGAGTGTGTCAGAGAGAGAGAGAGTCTGTGTCAGAGAGAGAGAGTCTGTGTCAGAGAGAAAGAGTCTGTGTCAGAGAGAAAGAGTGTGTCAGAGAGGGAGAGAGAATCTGTGTCAGAGAGAGAGAGAGTCTGTGTCAGAGAGAGAGAGTCTGTGTCAGAGAGAAAGAGTGTGTCAGAGAGGGAGAGAGAATCTGTGTCAGAGAGAGAGAGAGTCTGTGTCAGAGAGAGAGAGAGAGTCTGTGTCAGAGAGAGAGAGAGCCTGTGTCAGAGAGGGAGAGAGAATCTGTGTCAGAGAGAGAGAGAGTCTGTGTCAGAGAGAGAGAGTCTGTGTCAGAGAGGGAGAGAGAATCTGTGTCAGAGAGAGAGAGAGTGTGTGTCAGAGAGAGAAAGTCTGTGTCAGAGAGAAAGAGTGTGTCAGAGAGAGAGAGAGTCTGTGTCAGAGAGAGAGAGTCTGTGTCAGAGAGAGAGAGAGTCTGTGTCAGAGAGAGAGAGAGAGAGAGTCTGTGTCAGAGAGAGAGAGAGAGTCTGTGTCAGAGAGAGAGAGAGTCTGTGTCAGAGAGAGAGAGTCTGTGTCAGAGAGGGAGAGAGAATCTGTGTCAGAGAGAGAGAGAGTGTGTGTCAGAGAGAGAGAGTCTGTGTCAGAGAGAAAGAGTGTGTCAGAGAGGGAGAGAGAATCTGTGTCAGAGAGAGAGAGAGTCTGTGTCAGAGAGAGAGAGAGAGTCTGTGTCAGAG
>CM033639.1:22075143-22305143 GCA_019453435.1 Rhinogobius similis | reverse complement strand
GAAGAACAGAGGAGGTGAACATATAGATGAAGAGGAGGAGAAGAAAAGCAGAGGAGGGGGAGAACATACAGATGAAGAGGAGGAGGAGGAGAGGAAAAGAAGAGGAGGGGGAGAAGGTATAGATGAAGAGGAGGAGCAGAGGGGGAGAAGAGGAAAAGCAGAGGAAGGGGAGAACATATAGAGGAGGAGGAGCAGCAGTGACTGAGGCGCTGGTGAAACGTAAACTTCTCTCGTCTGTTTGCGTCTGTGTACGTCCGTCGCCGCGGCAACGTACCAGCACCGAGGCATGATGGGAAGTGAGGGCACAGGCGTTTGTGATGATCCAGAGCCGCGCTGTTTACAGGGTCTGTCCTGAGCGTCAGATGCCCTTCCATCCTCAGAGGAGCAGACGAACAAAACAAACGCAGCACGACGGACGGAGAAAGAAAAACTAGAGCTGGGTTTAACGTAAGAAAAAAACGTAGATTCAAAGATAAATAAAAAATAAGAATAATAAATGTAAGAAAAAAATGTATTACAAGTTTTTCATCACGTCATGTTTTCATGTAGAAATAAGGCATTTTGTGTGCAAAAATGGCATATTTGGGACATTTAAAGGGCCCATGTCAGGTTGGACGACTCATTGAACTAAAATGCAGTTAAGCTAAATATATTTAAAATCGTGTACACATTCTTTACAAATTTTATGCAAATTTAGCCATTTTTTTAATGTTTTTAAATTCACTTCCTGGTTGTAAATGATGACATCACACTGGGAAATAAAGAAGCAGCCGCTCCGTACGCTGGGCCTAAACTTATCTAATGTCAGTAATTTTTTTACTTAACAAATGAAAATATATTTGAATGTCTTTATTTTTTCAAATGAATGTTTAAAGTGTCAAAAAAGTAGTATCTTTTTGTAAATTTTGTCTCCCTGGTGTGATACGCGTCATTTAACAACACATTTTTCAACTTTTCTCCACAAACTGACACCAGATTGGTTTAAAACTATAATATATATTTTAAACAGGCTTTAATTCACCAAATAAAATCAAAATTAGAAAATCATAAAAACCTGTCATACGCACTTTAAATCTGAAAAATGGACAGAACCAGGTTTAAAGTGCGCGCGACAGGTTTTTATGATTTTCTACTTTTGATTTTATTTAGTGTCTTTATACCTGTTGTAAATATAAATTATAGTTTTACACCAACATCAGGCGCTGTTTGTGGAGAAAAATATGTTGAAAATTCCAGGAAATAAACAAATTGATGACATCACACTGTGAGACAAAGGTTCCGCATAATTTACACAAAATAAACTACTTTTTGACCCTTTAAACATCCATTCAACAAAATAAAGGTGTTTTTCTTTGTCAAATGGAAAAAACATCTGTGACATTAGAGGAGTTGTGGCGCAGTGTGCAGGATGGTTGCTATGGTAATTTCCTAGTGTGATGTCATCATTTACAACCAGGAAGTAAAATTGAAAACCTACAAAAATAGCTAAACTGAGGTAAAATTTGTAAAGATTTTAGCAGAATTTGAAATGAATTTATCTATCTTAACTGCATTTGAGTTAAATGAGTCGTTCAACCTGTCAGAGGCACTTTAAATTTTTTGTTTCATTTTGTAACATATTTTGGATTGCTTATTTAGTTTTTAAGTATATTAGATTGGACTGAAAATTGTTCTGAAAAATTCAAATTTCGCCACATTTTTTTGACTTAAAACTGTACTAAACAAGTTTCAGAGTCAGATCTTAAATCCTTGTTTGGTCTAAATCTGTTGAGTCCAGATTGTACAGTTGGTTGTGTGGATCTACTTTAGGCTGATCTTTATGTCTCGAGGGACAAAAATGCATTTGAAGAAAACAATGTCAGAGAAATCTATGGATGAAGTGGATTCAATGGAAGAATCAAACATCAGGAGCAGATTGGACAGGGCTGTTGTTTCACATCAAAGTGGATGTGTGAGAGAGAAAAACTAGCCAAAAAATTGGAAAAAAAATTGTTTTCCTGCAGTGCCTCGCCTTAATCTATAAATGTGATTATTCAGGACATAATATAATCAACTAGACTGAGCAATAAAAAAATAACAATAATAATAATAATGACAGTAATCCTGAGAATCGAAAGAAGCAAAAAGCAGTCATTTCAGTTCAGTCGACGCTCCAAAAAACCAAGTAAAGTGCTTTTTATCTGCTGTTTATACCACAATATCATTACTTTTTCATTTACAAAGTTTGATTTGATAAGACCGTTACGTAACGCAGGAAAAATGTACTTTTAGACAACATTTTTTGAGTCACGGCGCACTTTTTTTTGATTGAAAATATGACCAAATCACAGCGTTTAGAAAAGAACACTGTGCAATGAAGCGATGCACGGTTGGGTTCTTTATATTTTGTACATTTTTGATTTCTTTTTGGATCGAACGTTTACCCAGGACACTCAAACGGTAACGTACTCGTGTATCATTTGTTCTTTTTGTTTCGGAGCTGAACCTGCGTCAGACGAGCCGCTCTGGAGTGTCTCACGTCTCGGTCTTATCTCCGTCTGAACCAAACTCCTCCCGACGTTTGTGTTCGAGTCACGGAGCAAACACTCGAGGATTCTGAGGGTTTTATCAGCGACGCACGAGTGTTTATTAAAGACCCGCCGTATCCACCCATCCATCGACTAAAACAGGCCAAAACATATCAGGAGTGTAAAGTGTTTCTGTTTATCTGAACCAAACTGCATCCAACAGAACAACTGTAGAAGAATTCATGCAAAAAACAACTATTTACACAGAAAAGTACAAGGACACAGTGTATTTCAGACTCCAAAATCTTCAGCGAGCTCACTTCATATCTTCTCCTTTTTGCCAAATAAATCATTTTATAATGAATTAATATAAATAAAATAATCAGTCGACTAAGACACCATTGATCGATTAATCAACCAACAACTAAAGGACTACAGCCCGAGTAACGTCTGAAGGACTGAGAAAGACAGAAGTAGCAGTAGTAGTAGGAGTAGTAGTAGCAGTAGCAGTAGCAGTAGTAGCAGTAGCAGCAGCAATAGTAGTATAAGTAGTAGTAGTAGTATTGATTATTTCTCTGTGTTTTACTGAGTTCAGAGTCCCCCTCTTGTTTCAGACCCAGAGCTGCTCTTTCATTGTTGGGTCGGTTTTCATAATTTCCCCAAAACACATTTGAAATGATCACAAACTCACCGTTTTAACTGTAAGTGTGAAAAAGACAAATATTATGAACACAGTTATTGTAGTTGCTGCTCAGTGGCTCAGATCTGCTTTAATTCCCCAGAATGCAGCGGTGCAATCACATTTTGTGCAGTATAATTGACAAGATGGCAGTTGGTCTGTTTATTTTAAAAAGGCTAGCTTAGGTCTCTCAAACACGTTAAAGTTCTGACTCGGTTTGGTGGGAGGGCACCTGTGGTAATTATGTACTACAGTTTTACATCTGTGAAGTTGCAGTTTGTGAAGAAATTTAGAAAATTAAAGTTTAAAATTACAGGAAGTTATCGAGTTCTAAAACAGAATCCCTCCCTCTGTGATGTCATCAAAAAGTGACGTGTCATGAAAAATACAATTTACACACAACTGACACAACTCTGTGATACTTTAAAGTGTCATTCAACAAAATAAAGTTGTTATTGGGTGTTATTATTTGTAAAATCATAACTATTGTCATTTATGTGGGTTTAGGCCCTTATTTTGACAATGGTTGCTATGGTAACAGTTATAGAATTACCTCCACTTATGTCGTATTTGCTGGCCATGTCCAATCAGGAAGTACAATTATAAACTTTATGAAACTAGTCAAACTGGGATAAATGGCCAGAATGTTTAATAAACTCTTTAAAATAATCACGTTCACTACGTTTTAGTCAAATGTGTCGTCAAACCTGTCATAGACTAAAAAGACTTTACAAAACAAGTGAGGACTTCACCAAAGGACACGTGTGTTTATAAAGGGACGTGTTTGTGCCTCAATGCTAACGCTAATGCGTATCGATTTAAAAGTAAACAACCCAACTGACATTCTGTGCACAGAGTCAATTGCACTTCAGTGTGAAAATCAAGGTTTGTGTCTTTCCTTTCAGCAGCTATCGCCCGAAACATAATAATGACATTTAAAGCTGATACAAAAGTGTAAATGGGCTGTACGTCTGGGTCACCCGTCGAGGGTCACAGTCTGTTGTGTTTCAGGGTTGTGGGTCACCTGTGCGTCGAGGGTCACAGTCTGTTGTGTTTCTGGGTTGTGGGTCACCCGTCAAGGGTCACAGTCTGTTGTGTTTCTGGGTTGTGGGTCACCCGTCAAGGGTCACTGTCTGTTGTGTTTCTGGGTTGTGGGTCACTCGTCAAGGGTCACAGTCTGTTGTGTTTCTGGGTCATGTTTCACCCGTCGAGGGTCACAGTCTGTTGTGTTTCTGGGTTGTGGGTCACCTGTGCGCCGAGGGTCACAGTCTGTTGTGTTTCTGGGTTGTGGGTCACCCATCAAGGGTCACTGTCTGTTGTGTTTCTGGGTTGTGGGTCACCGGTCAAGGGTCACAGTCTGTTGTGTTTCTGGGTCATGTTTCACCCATCGAGGGTCACAGTCTGTTGTGTTTCTGGGTTGTGGGTCACCCGTCAAGGGTCACAGTCTGTTGTGTTTCTGGGTTGTAGGTCACCTGTCGAGGGTCACAGTCTGTTGTGTTTCTGGGTTGTGGGTCACCCGTCAAGGGTCACAGTCTGTTGTGTTTCTGGGTCATGTTTCACCCGTCAAGGGTCACAGTCTTGTGTTTCTGGGTTGTGGGTCACCCGTCGAGGGTCACAGTCTGTTGTGTTTATGGGTTGTGGGTCACCCGTCAAGGGTCACAGTCTGTTGTGTTTCCGGGTCATGTTTCACCCGTCGAGGGTCACAGTCTGTTGTGTTTCTGGGTTGTGGGTCACCCGTGTGTCGAGGGTCACAGTCTGTTGTGTTTCTGGGTTGTGGGTCACCCGTCGAGGGTCACAGTCTGTTGTGTTTCTGGGTTGTGGGTCACCCGTGTGTCGAGGGTCACAGTCTGTTGTGTTTCTGGGTTGTGGGTCACCTGTCAAGGGTCACAGTCTGTTGTGTTTCTAGGTCATGTTTCACCCGTCGAGGGTCACAGTCTGTTGTGTTTCTTGGTCTTGTTTCACCCGTCAAGGGTCACAGTCTGTTGTGTTTCTAGGTCATGTTTCACCCGTCAAGGGTCACAGTCTGTTGTGTTTCTAGGTCATGTTTCACCCGTCAAGGGTCACAGTCTTGTGTTTCTGGGTTGTGGGTCACCCGTCGAGGGTCACAGTCTGTTGTGTTTTTGGGTCATGTTTCACCCGTCAAGGGTCACAGTCTGTTGTGTTTCTAGGTCATGTTTCACCCGTCAAGGGTCACAGTCTTGTGTTTCTGGGTTGTGGGTCACCCGTCGAGGGTCACAGTCTGTTGTGTTTCTGGGTCGTGGGTCACCCGTCTGAGGGTCACAGTCTGTTGTGTTTCTGGGTCGTGGGTCACCCGTCTGAGGGTCACAGTCTGTTGTGTTTCTGGGTCGTGGGTCACCCGTCTGAGGGTCACAGTCTGTTGTGTTTCTGGGTCGTGGGTCACCCGTCGAGGGTCACAGTCTGTTGTGTTTCAGGGTTGTGGGTCACCCGTCGAGGGTCACAGTCTGTTGTGTTTCTGGGTTGTGGGTCACCCGTCGAGGGTCACTGTCTGTTGTGTTTCAGGGTTGTGGGTCACCCGTCGAGGGTCACAGTCTGTTGTGTTTCTGGGTTGTGGGTCACCCGTCGAGGGTCACAGTCTGTTGTGTTTCTGGGTCGTGGGTCACCCGTCTGAGGGTCACAGTCTGTTGTGTTTCTGGGTCGTGGGTCACCCGTCTGAGGGTCACAGTCTGTTGTGTTTCTGGGTCGTGGGTCACCCGTCTGAGGGTCACAGTCTGTTGTGTTTCAGGTCTGGACTAAGTTTCCTCACTGTCAGTTTTACTGGGAGCTGCAGAAGAACCGACGAGAGTGTGAGAGCGACCTGCAGAGGGCGCCCCGCCACACAGGTGATACTCATACCACTCAGACTAATAATACTAATACTACTGCTAATAATACTGCTAATAATACTGCTAATACTAATACTACTGCTGCTAATACTGCTGCTAATACTGCTAATAATACTAATACTACTGCTGCTAATACTGCTGCTAATATGGCTAATAATACTAATACTACTGCTAATACTACTACTGCTGCTAATACTAATAGTGCTAATAGTGCTAATCAGTGCACATATGGCTCACACGTCCTGTAATGTAAAGGTGCAGGTTTCATCTGGACAGTTTCAGAAATGTTTCCTCGTGTTCTTAAGGCAAACTTTCAAAAGCTGCACTGTTTTCTGGTTAAAGATCCGTCACCTGATTTTCTCATAAAATAGTTTGTGCTTTGCCCGACGGCTCCACAGTTTGAACTCATGAACTCATCTTTCATTTATCCATTTAAAGGAGTTTTTATTTCCCACAAAGTCCTTGGTTTGCAGCTTATCTCCAGAGAACGGACGGTTTCAGACCCTCCACCAGTGAACACGCCCCTTTAAAGAGGCAGACTTTAAGAGCACAGCCCCTTTAAAGAGGCAGACTTTTAGATCAAGACCCCTTTAAAGAGGCAGACTTTTACATCACGGCCCCTTTAAAGAGGCAGACTTTTACATCAAAGTCAAAACATTTATTTCTTAAATGTGTCCAGATGAAACCTTTTCTACAGGTACTACAGGTACTACAAATACTACATCAGGTACTACAGGTACTACATCAGGTACTACAGCTAACTACAGGTACTACAAATACTACATCAGGTACTACAGCTAACTACAGGTACTACAAATACTACATCAGGTACTACAGCTACTACAGGTACTACAAATATTACAAATTAGGGCTGCACAATATATTGCAAAAGTATTGATGTCGCAAAAGACAAAATATATGGCAGTAACACCAAAGTCTTCATCTGATACAAATGTTCTGTTTTAAAATTAAAACATTGAAAGGAATAAAATCTAGCTTTTTCAAACTAAATCTGCCTCAGTTTTGTATTTGTCGTTTTTATTTTAATAAAACAGACATTATTGCATCAACAATCAGCAGAATAATCCTTAAGTCGACTCTAAACAATAAAGTCAGTCGTGTTTTGATGACGTCGTCGTTCTCTGACTAAACAGACTCTAAAACACAAACTTAAAGACTTTTAGAACAAACAGTGACATCATTAAAGAAAAACGGCAGAAAAGAATAGACCATTTGTGATTTTCCTCAATTCTACACTTTATTCATAAATATTCTCTCTCTAGAAGCTTCACTCACAATATTTAACATTTATACTATCTACAATAGAAATAATCGCTGACTTGTGACGACTAAAATCATCGTTAGTTTAAGTCAAAAAGTGTATTTAAATATCACAATAATATCATCAATATCACAGATCTTAATAACTGTATCGCAATTATTTCCATTATTGTGCAGCCCAAATACTACAGGCACTACATCAGGTACTACAAATACTACAGGTACAGGTTCTATATCAGGTACTACAAATACAAATACTACAAATACAGATACAGGTCCTGCACATGTTCCGTCTGGTGTGCAGCGCCTCTGAACAGGAAGTGACCGTGTGCTGTCGGCAGGTTGCCCCGGTGAGTGGGACGACTTCCTGTGTTGGCGAAGTGCGTCTGTGGGTCAGATCGTCACGCTGCCCTGCCCCTCCCCCCTGCAGCGGCTCTTCAGCAAGAACGGTCAGATGCCCTCCCTCTGTCCTGTTACACTCCAAACACTACAAACCAGAACCCAAACTTAAAGTGCCAACGACGGAAGCTCGTGTGTGTCTCATTCTGACTCAGTTGGGTGGGAGGGCACCTGTGGTAAATATTTATCACATTATTTTCATCCGTGAAGTTGCAGAAATGTTGATGAATAAAATAATATTAACGGAATCCCTCTGTGATGTCATCAAAAAGCGACTGCTCTTGGCGCGCCGCTGATGACATCAGCAACTGACACAATGTTTTGACGGTTTAAACCATCATTCAACAAAATAAAAGTGTTATCAGGGATTATTTAGAGCTGTAGACCTTCCCTAGCAACCGATTAATCGACTAAAAAGGGGTGTGGCAAAACTATGTACCTCTCTGTATCTGACCCAAATTGCACCAAAAAAAAAACAGGAATTCATGCAAAAACAGTAACAATTTATACAGAAATGTACCGGGAAACAGTGTATTTATATGTTAGATATATATACATTAGATTAAACTCATGATTCACTCCAAAATCTTTAGCTAACCCACTCCATATTTTCACTTTTTCAGAGTTTTTGTCGTATAAAAACTTTTAATTGAAATAAAATAATCAGTCGACAAATAAAAATGTTGGTCGACCGATTAATCGACTAAATGACTAAAAGACTACAGCGCTAATTATTATTCATCTAATCATAACTGTTGTGTCATGTATGTGGAGTGGGCCTTGTTTACACTCTGGTTGCTATGGTAACCCCTGGCTGTGTCTGAATGTCCAGGCTGTTTTTGGTGCTGTCTGAATGTCCAGCAGGTGAAAAAGTAGAGGACTCAAAATTTCCCACAATGCATCTTGAAAAGTAGTAGTAGTAGTCGGAAAAACTACAGCAGACTGAATGAAAGCAGAAAGAGCTGTTTATGAACAAAACACTTTAAACAAACCGTTAGCAGCAGATTTGTTAGCGTTAGCCGCTAACCTTAGCTCGAGCTGTGAATAGATCACAAATCTCAGGCAAAAAGTTTAATAATACAGTCAGTTTGATGTTTCATTTGTGATCCGTGATTAATACAACTTGTGTGATTATTAGACCCACATTCATTACAGAAAACAATTTTTTTTGATTACTTTCAAGTTTTGATTACTTTTTTTTAGAGTAGGGCTCGGTGATATGGCAAAAAATTATAATCACGGTTTTCTTGAGGCCAAATAATGATTTCGATTTGATCATGATTTGTGTTCACTTTGTTTTTTCTGTTGCCTTTAATAGAGCTGCACCATTTAGGAAAAATATGTAATTGTGATTTTTCTGACCAGTTTTGCGATTGTGATTAGATTTTCTATTCAGATTCACATTTTAAGCATAATTCTGTCACTTTTAGTCACGTCTTTGTAGTTTTTAGATGCATTTTTGTCGCTTTTAGTTGCATTTTGGTGCATCGAGTTGAATTATTGCACTTAAGAGGCATAAGAGGTGAATAAAGTCATCTGCTCAGAGGCTTCAGAGGCTAAACAACAGGAGAAAAAGTGTGTTTGAACTGACAGCTGCATTAAAGACACAGTCAATCACGATACGACGATGTCATAAAAATAGCAGATTGTCACAGGGACGAGCTCACGATTCCATTTTATCACCGTATCGAGTCACGTGACCTGCAGCGAGAAGAAAGTATGAGCTGCGTCTGAATCGCTCTGTGTTTGAGGGCACTGTTTAGTCTGATCAAGAGCAGGACTGTGAGTGAACGAGGGGTTAAGGACCAGGGGACATTCAGACGGTGTTACATTTGTGCTCATTTCCAACCAGGAAGTAACATTACATTACACGCACTGTCAAACTGGCACAAATAGGCAAATGTTTAGTCAAATCTGAAACAGAATCATCATAATCAAATGTGTTGTGTACTTTCACTGAGTGGTGGTTACCTGTGTCTCCGCTCACCGCAAAAACGGACTATTTTATCCGTAAGCTGCATTTGAAACACAAAAATGGGGAAAAACACACGTGCTCTGCTGAATTTATGAATATTTCCAAACATATCTCTCATTGCACAACGTCGGGAAGTTTGTCCGAGATAAAAGCAGCAGCACTTTGTTTCGCACACGTCTTGAATTGTGCAAGTGTTAAAGTGTTACAGCAGAACTTTCCCCTCAGGCTCTGCTTATATTTTTACTTAAAGGCGTCGAACTTGACTTTTACAATCTTAAAAACGTGGAAACCAGTTCATTTGAAACTGTTAACAGCGATCGTAGTGAAGATGATTCTATTTAAGATTTTACTGAGCATTTTTCCCGTTTGTCTCCAGTTTGACAGTTTTCGTAAAGTTTATAATGTCATTTCCTGGTTGAACATGACACAAATATGACACAGTTAGAGGTAATTCCACAACTGTTTCCTAGCAACCATTTTGAAAACAAGGGCCAAAATCCACATAAATTACACAATAGTTATGATTTGACAAGTAATAATACCTGATAACACTTTTATTTTGTTGAATGAGCGTTTAAACTGTCAGAAAGAGTGTTAACCATCTATTCATTTTCAACTGTTCGTCGCTTTTTGATGACATCACAGGGGGATTCCATTTTAGAGTACTACTTCCTGTCATTTAAAACAGTTATTTTTCTAATTTTCTTCACAAACTGCTGCATCACAGATGTCAACTATGATTTATGATTTAACACAGGTGCCCTCCCACCAAACTAAGTCAGAATTAGAGAAAAATAAGAACCTGAAATAAAGACTTTAAATGTAAAATACAAAAGATAAATAACCAATTATATTTTAAAGTAAAGACTGCCTGATTGAAGATTATTTAAATGTTTTAATTAAATTAGTTTTTGTTAATGAATTTTTTTAATGAACACAGTAGCATTAGCGTTAGCATTGGGACACAAACACGTCCCTTTCTAACACACAAGTGTCCAGTGGAAGTATTCGTTTGTCTTTAACACGTTTCACAGACGTCCAGCACAGCTCACCGTTCACTGCACCATTTACTCACTTTAGACTTAAACCCCAGAGAGAGAATTAGACAGAAAGTACAGACGCTAACACTGAGCTAGCCAGGCTAGCTTAGACAACTGCAGCTGTGCCCGCCCTTTAAAGTGCGTATGACAGGTTTTTATGATTTTCTAATTTTGACTTTATTCAGTACATTAATACATTACAGTTTTACACCAATCAGGTCGCTGTTTGTGGAGAAAAGTTGAAAAACCTGTTGAAAATTACAGGAAGTAAACAAACCGATGACATCACACTGGGGAGACAAAGGTTACGCATAATTTACACAAAATAAACGACTTTTTTGACCATTTAACCATTAACCACTAAATAAATAAGTTCAAATATATATTTATTTGTCAGGTAAAATATTTTTTGACATTAGATGAGTTTTAGCTCAGTTTACAGTGTGGTTGCTATGGTAATTTCCTAGTGTGATGTCATTATTTACAACCAGGAAGTGAAATTAAAACGTATAAAACTGCTAAACCAGGATAACATTTGTAAAGAATTATAGCAAAACTTGAAATATATTTATCTTAACTGTGTTTTAGTAAAATAAGTACTTCAACCTGTCATGGGCCCTTTAAGTTTTGCCGTCACAGTAACGTCTGCCTCTCATACTATTTGACATGTTTTTATAATTAGCATAATGAGAGTGCACTTCCTGCTTTGCGGAGAATAAAACGCTCTATAATCAGATGCAGAAAGCGCACAATGGACTCATTTTATCCCATAGATCTATGCTGGAGCAAAACAGATTTAACTTTATCACATTAAAAATCAGTTATATCAGTTATACATATTTAATACATTTCAGCATGTACTGAACACGCTGCTCAGAAGAGACGTGTGTTTTATATAAATGTCTTTATTATTACTGACTAAAGCCTTTTATCAACAAAATGAAATATGAATTAAAAGTGAGTTAATACATTGGATTATAGTTAAGTCTAAACAAAACTATGGTATTTAATGTTCAAAATATTACTTAAAATAATTTGAAAAATACATTAATAAAATAAATCTGGTGAGTAAAACTATTTTGTTTAACTGTACTGAACTGATTTGAGTTAAACTTTAATCATTTCTAAGACAAACACTTCTCTGGATTTACAGTGTAGTCCTTTTTGTTTTTTTGCTCTTTTATTGGGACGATGATGCTGTTTGGTGACGGTGGTTTGACGCCTCTCTCTTTCGTGTTCAGGCAGTTTGAGCCGTAACTGCACCGAGCGCGGCTGGTCCAGAGTTTACCCGGTGCTCCAGGCGGCCTGCAGCTCCAGCATCCCCGACGAACCCTCACAGGTCTGAGTCTGCACCACTCTTCTACTTTTACTCCTTTTGGACATGATTTTCCCGCATTTTTAATCAAATATGGGTCAAATATGGGACTGAAGGTGCCTAAAGAGAATATCTGTGTTATATTTGTGCACACTATTAATAAAACTCACCATTCCTTTTTGCTGTTTTGATTCAACCATGTCGCTGTCTTTGTTTTTGGTCTTTTGGCACGACTAGTCTACCATTAAAAAATTTATTTTGATAAGGTTAATGGTTCTATACAGACTCTAAATCACACAGAAAAAGAGCTTTTATAACAAAGACCGTGGCATTATAAAATCAGAATGTCAAAAAGAAGAAATTACTCCTGATTTGCATAAATTAAACACTTTAGTCATAAATATTCTCTCTCTAGAAGCTTCATATTTTAACCTTTATTTGGTTAAAAATATGTTTTAAAAAGTCTCAGTGGACAACAGAAATAATCATTTGACTGTCGACTAATGAAGTAAATGTTAGTAGTAGCTCCAATGTTCTAACTTGTACTGGTTTAGTCCAGGTTTGAGTCCAGTTTTAGTCCTGGTTTGGCCCTACTTTCACCCTGGTTTAGTCCTTGTTTAGCTCTGGTTTAGTCCTGGTTTAGTCCTGGTTTAGCTCTGGTTTAGTCCTAGTTTAGTCCTGGTTTAGCTCTGGTTTAGTCCTTTTTTAAGATCTGGTTTAGCTCTGATTTAGTCCTGGTTTTAACACTGGTTTAGCTCGGGTTTAATCCTGGTTTAGCTCTGGTTCAGCCCTGGTTTAGTCCTGGTTAAGCTCTGGTTTAGTCCTAGTTTAGTCCTGGTTTAGCTTGGGTTTAGTCCTGGTTTAACCCTAGTTTAGCTCTAGTTAAGTCCTAGTTTAATCCTAGTTTAGACCTGGTTTAGTTCTAGTTTAGTCCTTTTTTAAGATCTGGTTTAGCTCTGATTTAGTCCTGGTTTTAACACTGGTTTAGCTCGGGTTTAATCCTGGTTTAGTCCTGGTTAAGTCCTGTTTACTCTGGTTTAGTCCTGGTTTAGCTCGGGGTTAACCCTGGTTTAGTCCTGGTTTAGCTCGGGGTTAATCCTGGTTTAGCTCTGGTTTAGTTCTGGGTTTAGTCCTAGTTTAGTCCTGGTTTAGTCCTTTTTTAGCTCTGGTTTAGTCCTGGTTTTAACCCTGGTTTAGTCCTGGTTTAGCTCTGGTTTAGTCCTGGTTTTAACCCTGGTTTAGTCCTTTTTTAGCTCTGGTTTAGTTCCGGGTTTAGCCCTGGTTTAGCTCTGGTTTAGTCCTGGGTTTAACCCTGGTTTAGTCCTGGTTTAGCTCTGGTTTAGACCTGGTTTTAACCTTGGTTTAGCTCTGGTTTAGTCCTGGTTTTAACCCTGGTTTAGTCCTTTTTTAGCTCTGGTTTAGTCCTGGTTTAGTCCCAGTGTTTGTCTAAATGTGAACGCTCTTAGAGTCTGTATAAAACACATAAAACGTAATTATTTTAGTCCCAATTCTTCTGATTAATGGCCGCAGCTCCACAGTTTGAAGTCGTTTCGTCTCAGTTTAGCTCTCCTCTTTGACTGTTTTTGGGCACAACTTTTTCTGGACGTTTCTCAAATATTTGAAGGAGTCTGTGGTCGTTTGGTTTGGTAAACAAGTGAAGAGCCGACGAGAGGACAGCTTCAGTTTGTCCAAACCACCCAAACACAAACGAGAGAGAAGCTGCTCTGTTTACACCAGCGCACGGGATATTTGTGATGAGAAAGACCCACGGACGATGAACGTGCGAGAAAACACATCCAAACCACCACTTAAACGACAAATATTATGCAAAATGTACTTTTTCTTTCTTTTAAACAACAAATATTATGGATTTTTGTTCTTATTGTTCTTTAAAGCTGCTCGAGTGTCTGTACTTTGACATCTCATGTTTTAAAACTAAAAATAAAACATTTTTTATAAAGAAAAACATAACTTTATCACAGCCTTGGGAGAGTAACATAGCTGTGGCTCCATCTACTGGCTGCAAAGGCAATTACACACATTTGAAAAACACATTGCTTGTTATGCTAGCCATGTTATTGAGCCGTTCAGAGGCAGAAATGCTCAGAACGAGTTTGACAATGGTTTATGGACTTCAAACAGACGAAGAGTCTCATTTAAGTGACGCAAGTTATCAAAAATCATCAAAAAAAAGAGTTTTTGACGGTCAGAGGGAGAGGATTTGCTAACCAGGATTCATTAAACTTGCGAGAATGAAGCTAAATACAACTCCAAGTGTGTTTTTGACGACAGAACATTGTTAGAACAGCTCAAAAAGCGTAAATTTTGCATAATATTTGTCCTTTAACCTTGTTCTACGGCTACAGTTGTGTTTAGCTTCGTTCGCTCTCTTTGTTTCATTCATCCTGTTTACGAGCTCCTCTTCTCTGCTCACAACAACATCTGGAGGTCTGAGCTGTTCTTAAGTCCATAAATCATCACAGACTCTTCATTTCTGGCTCAAATTGCCTTCATTACAGCTGTGTGAAGGAACGCCGGAGAGAGTCATGTGTGGTTTTCAGTACAATTATTATTTAAGTTCTAAAACATGAGACGCCAAAGTAAAGCAACAACTTAAAAGGACAACAACACTACATTGTTAGCATTTCCGACTGTCCTGTGGCTAAAACGGACTTCCCTCGTGTCCGTCTTGTCCGTCTGACGTTAAACACAGTAGATCTTTTCTTCGGCCAATGTAATTATGAGACTTGAACTTGTTTTAACAGAATGTTCTCAGTGTCGCGCCGTGATCTAAAGATAACATTCTGTTTAATTCACTGTGTAAGCCAATCATCAGGAACAAACTTGATTATGCGCTCCAGCCATGTCCAGACAGGTTCAAAATCTTAGACCTGATTTGAACAATCTTTAAGTTTAGTCCTGGTTTAGTCCTGGTATTCAGCCTGGCTTAGACCTGGTTTAGACCTGGCTTAGATCTATTTTGACCTGGTTTAGCCCTAATTTAGACCTGGTTTAGTCCTGGTTTACACCTGGTTTTAATCCTTTAGTCCTTGTTTAGACTTGGTTTAGATCTATTTTGACCTGGTTTAGCCCTAATTTAGACTTGGTTTAGCCCTGGTTCCGTCCTGGTTCAGTCCTGGTTTAGACCTGGTTTAGTCCTGGTTTAGCCCTGGTTTAGCCCTGGTTTAGCCCTGGTTCAGACCTGGTTTAGATCTGGTTTAGCCCTGGTTTAGCCCTGGTTTAGTCTCTGGTTTAGCCCTGGTTCAGGCCTGGTTTAGCCCTGGTCTAGCCCTGGTTTAGCCCTAGTTTAGTCTCTGGTTTAGCCCTGGTTTAGCCCTGGTTCGGTCCTGGTTTAGATCTGGTTTAGCCCTGGTTCGGTCCTGGTTTAGATCTGGTTTAGCCCTGGTTCAGTCCTGGTTCAGACCTGGTTTAGCCCTGGTTTAGCCCTGGTTCGGTCCTGGTTTAGATCTGGTTTAGCCCTGGTTCAGACCTGGTTTAGCCCTGGTTTAGCCCTGGTTCAGTCCTGGTTTAGTCCTGGTTCAGACCTGGTTTAGTCCTGGTTTAGCCCTGGTTTAGTCCTGGTTCAGCCCTGGTTCAGCCCTGGTTCAGCCCTGGTTTAGTCCTGGTTTAGCCCTGGTTCAGTCCTGGTTTAGCCCTGGTTCAGTCCTGGTTTAGCCCTGGTTTAGTCCTGGTTTAGCCCTGGTTTAGTCCTGGTTTAGTCCTGGTTTAGTCCTGGTTTAGCCCTGGTTCAGTCCTGGTTTAGCCCTGGTTCAGTCCTGGTTTAGCCCTGGTTCAGTCCTGGTTTAGCCCTGGTTTAGTCCTGGTTTAGTCCTGGTTTAGCCCTGGTTTAGCCCTGGTTCAGTCCTGGTTTAGCCCTGGTTTAGCCCTGGTTTAGCCCTGGTTTAGCCCTGGTTCAGTCCTGGTTTAGCCCTGGTTTAGCCCTGGTTTAGCCCTGGTTTAGTCCTGGTTCAGACCTGGTTTAGTCCAGGTTTAGACCTGGTTTAGCCCTGGTTTAGTCCCGGTTTAGCCCTGGTCTTGTGCTCATATCACTAACACTGTGTCGTTCTCAGTTGTTGTTTTACAAAGTGGTGTGGATCTTCTCGACCGTGGGCCACAGTCTGTCCCTGGTGTCTCTGCTCTCCAGCTCGGTCCTCGTCTGCGCCTTCAGGTCTCACTCTGCACTTTTACACTTTTGCGTCCGGAGGAAAACGCTTCTCTTTCATGTTATTCTGTGACGCTTTGACTTTCCAGGAGGCTGCGCTGCACGAGGAACTACATCCACCTGAACCTGTTTGTGTCGTTCATGCTCCGAGCGGTGGCCGTCCTGATCAAAGATGGACTCCTGTTCTCCGAGGAAAAGGCCGAGGACTGCAGCACTCAGCCCTCACTGGTACAACTATAAAACCACCACTTTTATCACCTCCACTGAGAGCCACAGAAATGAGACAGAAAAATGAGCAACTAGTTCCACTTTGTGCGTCGAGCTCTAACGAGAGGCACACATTGAATTAGGGCTGTAGTCGACTAAAGGAATTCTTGGTCGACTAAAGTAAAGACCTGCCATATCGACCGATTAATCGACTAAAAGGGGGTGTGTCAGAAATATATCAAGTATTTCCATGAATCTAATAGGCCTGGAGTCCTTTAGTCATTTAGTCGATGGTGTTTAAGTCAACCAACCTTTATATTAGTCGATTAAAAGTATTTATACGACAAAAACAGCAAAAAAAGTGAAGATATGGAGAGAGTTTGCTGAAGATCTTGGAGTGAATCTTGAGTTTAATGTAATTTATATCGATATAAATACACAGTTTCCTAGTACTTTTCTGTCTAATTTGTAATTTTTTTGCATAAACTCCAGTGCAGTTGTGTTTTTTGGTGCAGTTTGCCTCGACACACCCCCTTTTTAGTCAATTAATTGGTCGATAAGGAAGGTCTTTTAGTCGACCAAGAATTTCTTTAATCGACCACAGTGTCTGACCCAAACTGTAAAAAAAAGACCACGACTGCAGAGGAATTCATGCAAAAACTATACTAAGTGCTAGGAAACGGTGTATTTACATGTTGGACTCCTAAATCTTCAGCAAACTCACTCCATATCTTCTTGTTTTTGCCATATAATCCCTTTAAATCTAAATAAAATAATTAGTCAACCAATAAAAATGTTGGTCGACTAAGACACCATCGACCGACTAATCGACTAAAGGAGCACAGCCCTGCATTGAATTGCATATTTTACTTAGATAATGACTTTAAAACATTAAAAGCCTGTATTTCGGTCATCACTGGGTCTATTAACGTGAAACAAAACTGAAAAAAGGATAAAAAGCAGCTCGTTTTCTGACCATTTTACACTCAAACTGTGCTCTCGGTCGCTTGTTTCTCGCTGGCTGCTTCGCTCCTCTTTCCTCTTATGTCCCGGTCAAATGTTTCCTCCACGTGCAGCAGGACCAGAGGAGGCTGCACGATCAAACTGAAGTCACAATCTGGATGGACGCAATCAGCAGATCGCAGAATGCAGTTTTTGAAGTGCAATCATTTCCTCCACAATCAACAAAATCTCCTGTTTTGTTCTGCATACAAACTGCTCACAGTGTAGTTTAGATTTGATAAAATATGTTCTGAAACAAGCCACAAAAACTCGACAAAAAACATGACTACAAGCATCAACCCCTGATTAAAAACACCACTAAAAGCAAGCAAAACTCAACAAAAAGCGTGACTTACAGCGTTAACCAAAAGTGTGATTAAAAGCTACAAAAACCCGACTAAAAGCAACAACGTCTGAACTACAGACCATAGAACGGTGGGCTATTGGAGCCCCGCGTTCCAAATAGGAAGTATCCATGAAGGCCTCAGGCTGAGCTCCATTCACTTCCTGT
This sequence comes from Rhinogobius similis, assembly GCA_019453435.1. NCBI lineage: Eukaryota > Metazoa > Chordata > Actinopteri > Gobiiformes > Gobiidae > Rhinogobius > Rhinogobius similis. The sequence goes on along the minus strand of CM033639.1, from coordinate 22,287,222 downwards.
GACACTGGTGTCTTTTCTCTGTAACTGTTTCGGTCAAACTCACATCTGGAACTAAAATGTCTGACTCACTCCACATGAATCGGGTGTTTTTTTTTCGTTAGGTTGTTCATAAATCAAGTTATTAGCAATAATAACTGACCAATCAGGTGCTTCCTTTTCCAGGGGTCAGTTTCGCTCGTGTTAGCAACAGGTTTGATTGACAGCTAGCGCCGCACGTTGCTGCCGTCTCCTCCCACCGAGGGGCAGAGACCGTTAGCAACCTCCTCCTGATTGGTCCGCGTGGTTGCCAGGATACGCACTTGGATTTAAATATGGAGTCTGGCTCAGCTTTAGCCGCTATAACTGCTAGCTCCACTTTAGTCGCTATAACTGCTAGCTCCACTTTAGCCGTTATAACTGCTAGGTCCACTTTAGCCGCTATAACTGCTAGCCCCACTTTAGTCGCTATAACTGCTAGCCCCACTTTAGCCGTTATAACTGCTAGGTCCACTTTAGCCGTTATAACTGCTAGGTCCACTTTAGCCGCTATAACTGCTAGCCCCACTTTAGTCGCTATAACTGCTAGCCCCACTTTAGCCGTTATAACTGCTAGGTCCACTTTAGCCGCTATAACTGCTAGCCCCACTTTAGTCGCTATAACTGCTAGCCCCACTTTAGCCGTTATAACTGCTAGCTCCACTTTAGCCGCTATAACTGCTAGCTCCACTTTAGTCGCTATAACTGCAAGCTCCACTTTAGCCGCTATAACTGCTAGCTCCACTTTAGCCGCTATAACTGCTAGCTCCACTTTAGCCGTTATAACTGCTAGGTCCACTTTAGCCGCTATAACTGCTAGCTCCACTTTAGTCGCTATAACTGCTAGCTCCACTTTAGTCGCTATAACTGCTAGCCCCACTTTAGCCGTTATAACTGCTAGGTCCACTTTAGCCGCTATAACTGCTAGCTCCACTTTAGCCGCTATAACTGCTAGCTCCACTTTAGTCGCTATAACTGCTAGCCCCACTTTAGCCGATATAACTGCTAGCTCCACTTTAGCCGTTATAACTGCTAGCCCCACTTTAGCCGTTATAACTGCTAGCCCCACTTTAGCCGTTATAACTGCTAGCCCCACTTTAGCCGCTATAACTGCTAGCTCCACTTTAGCCGCTATAACTGCTAGCTCCACTTTAGCCGCTATAACTGCTAGCTCCACTTTAGCCGCTATAACTGCTAGCTCCACTTTAGCCGCTATAACTGCTAGCTCCACTTTAGCCGCTGTAACTGCTAGCCCCACTTTAGCCGTTATAACTGCTAGCTCCACTTTAGCCGCTATAACTGCTAGCTCCACTTTAGCCGCTATAACTGCTAGCTCCACTTTAGCCGCTATAACTGCTAGCTCCACTTTAGCCGCCATAACTGCTAGCCCCACTTTAGCCGTTATAACTGCTAGCACCACTTTAGTCGCTATAACTGCTAGCTCCACTTTAGCCGCTATAACTGCTAGCTCCACTTTAGCCGCTATAACTGCTAGCTCCACTTTAGCCGCTATAACTGCAAGCTCCACTTTAGCCGCTATAACTGCTAGCCGCGATTGGCTTCATTTAGCTGGAGCCAAACGCTATGGGTGAGGTCACAATCCCACAGTCCATTGTTCTACGGTCTATGGACTGAACGCAATTAAAGCAAGAAAAGCATGACTATAAGTGTGAACAATGCAACTAAAAGCAACAAATACAGGACCAAATGTGACAAAAACGTTCTGAAGCACATGATTCTTTTACTCGTTTGTCGGTTCATATTTCAGTCTTTTGTCCTGGTTGTGTCTAAAATATGAAATTTGAACAGAATCCCATTAATAAAACATAAATCACAATCACGGTCTTTACATTTAGATAATTTTCTCAAATCATGCAGCTGTAACCAGAGGAGTTTCCTGATTGAGCCGTTTCCTCACAGCACTGCTCTGGGGGATCTCCAGAGGCTTTGGCTGGTCCGCCCCTGCAGACCCTCGGAGACCCTCGGGTGCACTAACTCTGGGCCTGGTTCATCTCTGACAAAAATGCTTTTAGTTTTCCACCATCTGTCAGCACAAACATGAGTCCAGCTGCTCATAAATCTACAGCACAAATACTTCAGCTCAGAACACTCACATCTTAAATAATCCCTGATAAATCTGTTGTGCTTTTACATGACTGTTTTCTACTAAATAAAAACAAATATGTATCCTTCACATTGATAATTGTCAGACTAAGACGCTTTGTGAACTGTGTACAGCAGATTTTCTCTAAAACGACGACTAAAGCTGCCCTCAATTCAAGCTGAAGCTGTTTCTGAACTTTGGAGTAAATAAACATTGAAATTTTACTGTAGTTTTGTGTGACTCTCTGTGCTCTTGCGCCCCCTGCAGGTCGGGTGTAAGGCTCTGTGTGACTCTTGCGCCCCCTGCAGGTCGGCTGTAAGGCTCTGTGTGACTCTCTGTGCTCTTGCGCCCCCTGCAGGTCGGGTGTAAGGCTCTGTGTGTCTGTTGCGCCCCCTGCAGGTCGGGTGTAAGGCTCTGTGTGACTCTTGCGCCCCCTGCAGGTCGGCTGTAAGGCTCTGTGTGACTCTCTGTGCTCTTGCGCCCCCTGCAGGTCGGCTGTAAGGCTCTGTATGACTCTTGCGCCCCCTGCAGGTCGGCTGTAAGGCTCTGTGTGACTCTTGCGCCCCCTGCAGGTCGGCTGTAAGGCTCTGTGTGACTCTTGCGCCCCCTGCAGGTCGGCTCTGTGTGACTCTTGCGCCCCCTGCAGGTCGGCTGTAAGGCTCTGTGTGACTCTTGCGCCCCCTGTAGGTCGGGTGTAAGGCTCTGTATGACTCTTGCGCCCCCTGCAGGTCGACTGTAAGGCTCTGTGTGACTCTTGCGCACCCTTTAGGTCGGGTGTAAGGCTCTGTATGACTCTTGAGCCCCCTGCAGGTCGACTGTAAGGCTCTGTGTGACTCTTGCGCCCCCTGCAGGTCGGGTGTAAGGCTCTGTTCGTCTCTTGCGCCCCCTGCAGGTCGGGTGTAAGGCTCTGTGTGACTCTTGCGCCCCCTGTAGGTCGGGTGTAAGGCTCTGTATGACTCTTGCGCCCCCTGCAGGTCGACTGTAAGGCTCTGTGTGACTCTTGCGCCCCCTGCAGGTCGGCTGTAAGGCTCTGTGTGACTCTTGCGCCCCCTGCAGGTCGGCTGTAAGGCTCTGTGTGACTCTCTGTGCTCTTGCGCCCCCTGCAGGTCGGGTGTGAGGCTCTGTGTGACTCTCTGTGCTCTTGCGCCCCCTGCAGGTCGGGTGTAAGGCTCTGTGTGACTCTTGCGCCCCCTGCAGGTCGGGTGTAAGGCTCTGTGTGACTCTTGCGCCCCCTGCAGGTCGGCTCTGTGTGACTCTCTGTGCTCTTGCGCCCCCTGCAGGTCGGCTGTAAGGCTCTGTGTGACTCTCTGAGCTCTTGCGCCCCCTGCAGGTCGGGTGTAAGGCTCTGTATGACTCTTGCGCCCCCTGCAGGTCGGCTGTGAGGCTCTGTGTGACTCTCTGTGCTCTTGCGCCCCCTGCAGGTCGGCTGTAAGGCTCTGTGTGACTCTCTGTGCTCTTGCGCCCCCTGCAGGTCGGCTGTAAGGCTCTGTGTGACTCTCTGTGCTCTTGCGCCCCCTGCAGGTCGGCTGTAAGGCTCTGTGTGACTCTTGCGCCCCCTGCAGGTCGGGTGTAAGGCTCTGTGTGACTCTTGCGCCCCCTGCAGGTCGGGTGTAAGGCTCTGTGTGACTCTTGCGCCCCCTGCAGGTCGGGTGTGAGGCTCTGTGTGACTCTCTGTGCTCTTGCGCCCCCTACAGGTCGGCTGTAAGGCTCTGTGTGACTCTCTGTGCTCTTGCGCCCCTGCAGGTCGGCTGTAAGGCTCTGTGTGACTCTCTGTGCTCTTGCGCCCCTGCAGGTCGGCTGTAAGGCTCTGTGTGACTCTCTGTGCTCTTGCGCTCTGCAGGTCGGCTGTAAGGCTCTGTGTGACTCTCTGTGCTCTTGCGCCCCCTCCAGGTCGGCTGTAAGGCTCTGTGTGACTCTCTGTGCTCTTGCGCCCCCTACAGGTCGGCTGTAAGGCTCTGTGTGACTCTCTGTGCTCTTGCGCCCCCTGCAGGTCGGCTGTAAGGCTCTGTGTGACTCTCTGTGCTCTTGCGCCCCCTGCAGGTCGGGTGTAAGGCTCTGTGTGACTCTTGCGCCCCCTGCAGGTCGGCTCTGTGTGACTCTTGCGCCCCCTGCAGGTCGGCTCTGTGTGACTCTTGCGCCCCCTGCAGGTCGGGTGTGAGGCTCTGTGTGACTCTCTGTGCTCTTGCGCCCCCTGCAGGTCGGCTCTGTGTGACTCTTGCGCCCCCTGCAGGTCGGCTGTAAGGCTCTGTGTGACTCTCTGTGCTCTTGCGCCCCCTGCAGGTCGGCTGTAAGGCTCTGTGTGACTCTCTGTGCTCTTGCGCCCCCTGCAGGTCGGCTGTAAGGCTCTGTGTGACTCTCTGTGCTCTTGCGCCCCCTGCAGGTCGGGTGTAAGGCTCTGTGTGACTCTCTGTGCTCTTGCGCCCCCTGCAGGTCGGGTGTGTGTGACTCTGTGCTCTTGCGCCCCCTGCAGGTCGGGTGTGGCTCTGTGTGACTCTCTGTGCTCTTGCGCCCCCTGCAGGTCGGCTGTAAGGCTCTGTGTGACTCTCTGTGCTCTTGCGCCCCCTGCAGGTCGGGTGTAAGGCTCTGTGTGACTCTCTGTGCTCTTGCGCCCCCTGCAGGTCGGCTGTAAGGCTCTGTGTGACTCTCTGTGCTCTTGCGCCCCCTGCAGGTCGGCTGTAAGGCTCTGTGTGACTCTCTGTGCTCTTGCGCCCCCTGCAGGTCGGCTGTAAGGCTCTGTGTGACTCTGTGCTCTTGCGCCCCCTGCAGGTCGGCTGTAAGGCTCTGTGTGACTCTCTGTGCTCTTGCGCCCCCTGCAGGTCGGGTGTAAGGCTCTGTGTGACTCTCTGTGCTCTTGCGCCCCCTGCAGGTCGGCTGTAAGGCGATCCTGGTCCTGTTTAACTACTTCGTGATGGCGAACTTCTTCTGGCTCCTGGTGGAGGGTCTGTACCTGCACACCCTCCTGCTGGTCGTCCACAGCCACTGCATCAGACTCAAGGTGTACATGGCCATCGGCTGGGGTGAGCCGCTCTAGATGTGTTTTATTCATTTACTCCTTTTTATCCACATCTGATAAAAGGAAACTCTGAGCTGCTGGACGTGTTCAATGTGAAAAGAAAGCGGTGACACTTATTTACATCAAATCAAACATTCTGGGATGAAAAATTACACTAAAAATCAAAAAAATGTAATAGGACTTTTATATGGATTCCGCCTGGACTTTTTTACTTTATTTCAAGTAGGTCTGGGTGATACGGTGATAAAAACAGAATCATGAGCTGGTCCCTGTGACAATCTGCTGTTTTTATGGCATCATCATATCGTGATTGACTGTTTGTGTCTTTAATGCAGCTGTCTGTTCAAACACACTTTTTCTCCTGTTGTTTAGCCTCTGAAGCCTCTGAGCAGATGACTTTATTTACCTCTTACACCTCTTAAGTGCAATAATTCAACTCAATGCACCAAAACGCAACTAAAAGCGACAAAAATGTGTCTAAAAACTACAAAGACGTGACTAAAAGTGACAAAGACTCACTTAATCACAACAAACAACTGAATGTGACAAAAATGTGAGTAAAAGTGATAAAATTATCCTTAAAATGTGAATCTGAATAGAAAATCACAATTATATATTTTTCCTAAATGGTGCAGCTCTATTAAAGGCAACAGAAAAAACAAAGTGAACACAAATCATTATCAAATCGAAATCATTATCTGGTCCCAAGAAAATCGTGATTATAATTTCTTTTCATATTGCCCAGCCCTAATTTCAACTCCCTAAAACTAATTTTTTGTTAAATTAGCTTCAGCTTTGAAAGAGGAATTGTCAAAACCAACAAAAGCCAAAAGTGTCAGAGAAAATCTACAGACACAGCTTCACTTCTTCATAGATTTAACAAAGAAAATGTTGTTGTCCTTTAAAGGTCCCATATCATGCAAAATGGACTTTTCAGAGGTTGTAACCTTCCTCCAGTGCTATTTGGGCCTCGTATGTTGTGCCCAAAGTGGTTTTTTGATTGATTCCCTCATGTTTTCACTAGAGAACTGTCTTTTCCGTCCCCCTCGGCTGAGCAGCAGACGGGGGCTCCTCACTAAGATAACACGGTGTTTAAGCCACGCCTCCAGGAAGCGCGCAGCCGCAAGAATAAAAACAGCTAATGCTAATGCTACACAGTAATTACACGATGGATACGACAGATAGAAGAGTTAGCTTGTTATTTACCAAACGGCACGTCCGTGGTTGAGGCCCTGGAGCACGTCAAACTCCAGGTCAGATCCAGGACGTAGGACTCAGCACGACGCACCGTCAGGACGAGAAAATGTTTATTCAGTGTTTGTGTATCGCTGTTTACCGGAGCACACGGCGCATGCACCATCTCCACTCTAGGCTTCGTCATGGGTTGGGCGGGGGAGGCAGCCTGCTCTCTGTTCGGGGGGTCAGATCTCAGAGTGAGCCGTTTGCTTTTGCAAGGAGGGGGGCCAGTCCAAGAAATGGGTGTTTTTTGTAAACTGTTATGTTATGGATATTACACAACGAGAAAATGTATCAACAAAGCCCTTAGAATAGACTGTGTGAAGGGAAAAGAGCAGAATGCTACGTCCTGGATCTGACCTGGAGTTTGACGTGCTCCAGGGCCTCGACGATGGACGTTGCCGTTTGGTAAATAACAAGCTAACTCTTCTATCTGTCGTATCCATTGTGTAATTACTGTGTAGCATTAGCATTAGCTGTTTTTATTCTGCGGCTGTGCGCTTCCTGGAGGCGTGGCTTAAACACCGCGTCATCTTAGTGAGGAGCCCCCGTCTGCTGCTCAGCCGAGGGGGACGGAAAAGACAGTTCTCTAGTGAAAACATGAGGGAATCAATCAAAAAACCACTTTGGGCACAACATACGAGGCCCAAATAGCACTGGAGGAAGGTTAAAACCTCTGAAAAGTCAATTTTGCATGTTATGGGACCTTTAAAGGACAAACATTATGCATCATTTGTGTTATTGACCTTTAAACATACTTTTAGTGCCTTTACTTTGGCGTCTCATGTTTTAGAACTCAACCAAAAAAATTGTTAACAAAAACCAAAATGACTTGATGTCATTCTGGCGTTTCCACGTCAGAATAAATATGATTTTGGCTCCATCTACAGGCTGTACAGGGAATTACACCGGTGGGATAAACAGAAGCTGGCTCGCCCGGCATGCTAATGTTAGCAGGTCAGAAACAACAAGTCCAGTGAAGATTTATGGACTTGAACTTAAAGTCGGTGTTCTTGATTTTTACTCTTTTGAAACATGAAAAGCAAAACTAGTTCATGTACTTGAATTTTTTTGCACGTCATAAAATAAAATCTCCTGTTCAACGAGAACACTGTTCATGCAAACGGTGAAAGAGGAAAGTCTCTCTAAAACATTATATAAAGTAGATTGTAGGGTGTGATCTTTTAGTCATTTAGTCGATTAATCGGTCGATGGAGTCTTAGTCGATCAACATTTTTGTAAGTCGACTAATTATCTGATTGAGATTTTAAGGATTATATGGCGAAATAAGCAAAAGCGAATTGATATGGAGTGAATTAGTTGAGAAGAATATTTTGGACTGAATCATGAGTTTAGTAAATCTAACAACGAAATACACTGTTTACTAGTACTTTTCTGTATAAAGTTTTGTGCAGTTGTGTTCTTTTGAGTGCACTTTTGGTTTGGTACACGGAGACACGTATAGTAGGGCTGGGCGATACGGCAAAAAATTATAATCACGATTTTTTTTGGGGCCAGATCATGATTTCGATTTGATAATGATTTGTGTTCACTTTGTTTTTTCTGTTGCCTTTAATAGAGCTGCACGGTTTAGGAAAAAATATGTAATTGGGATTTTTCTGACCAGTTTTGTGATTGTGATTAGATTTTCTATTCAGATTCACATTTTAAGCATAGTTTTGTCGCTTTTAGTCATATTTTTTGTCACATTCTGTTGTGTTTGTTGTAATTAGTCACTTTTAGTCACATCTTTGTAGTTTTTAGACGCATTTTTGTCGCTTTTAGTTGCGTTTTGGTGCATTGAGTTGAATTATTGCACTTAAGAGGTGTAAGAGGTAAATAAAGTAATTTGCTCAGAGACAATAGAGGCTAAACAACAGGAGAAAAAGTGTGTTTGAACAGACAGCTGCATTAAAGACACAAACAGTGAATCACGATACAGCGATGTCATAAAAATAGCAGATTGTCACAGGGACCAGCTCACGATTCGATTTTTATCACCGTATCGTCCAGCCCTAACGTATAGTTTTGATGTATTTTTGCCACACTTTATCGACTGATAAATATATAGCCCCCATCGACCAATTAGTCGACCAATCAGTCGATAGGGCAGGTCTTTACTCAACAAAGAATTTCTTTCGTCGACTACAGCCCTCGTAGATTGATCAGAGTAAAATGTTTAATGAACACGAGCAACAACACGTCGATTTCCTGTTGAGCTCGTCTGCCTCGTGTGAACTAATGCAACGGAAAAAAGAAGGCGGCGTCCACGGAAACTTCTGGAATGAGGTCAATAGAGCGTTTAATTCTACGGGAAACATGAAGTGCGACGTTAGCATGCTAATGATTGTTAGCTTTACCAAGGAATTTGAGCATTAAGTGAGATTTCTCCTGTTTTGTTATAGATTTAAGAGGCATTTCACATTTGTCCGAGAATGAAATGACAATGTACATAATACTGTCTGAATATTCAACGACAAAACTACAAAAAATATCGCTCTAGCTCCATTTTCCGTCTCTTGAACTGGACAAGTTGCACAAATATAACGTTAAAAATTTAAATGTTTAAAAAATTGAAATGTTTAAACAGTTCTGGTTCAGTCCTGGTTGAGTCCTGGTTTAACCCTCCTTCAGTCCCGGTTGAGTCCTGGTTTAACCCTCCTTCAGTCCTGGTTGAGTCCTGGTTTAAAGCTCCTTCAGTCCAGGTTGAGTCCTGGTTTAACCCTCCTTCAGTCCTGGTTGAGTCCTGGTTTAACCCTCCTTCAGTCCAGGTTGAGTCCTGGTTTAACCCTCCTTCAGTCCTGGTTGAGTCCTGGTTTAACCCTCCTTCAGTCCTGGTTGAGTCCTGGTTTAACCCTCCTTCAGTCCCGGTTGAGTCCTGGTTTAACCCTCCTTCAGTCCTGGTTGAGTCCTGGTTTAACCCTCCTTCAGTCCTGGTTGAGTCCTGGTTTAACCCTCCTTCAGTCCTGGTTGAGTCCTGGTTTAACCCTCCTTCAGTCCTGGTTGAGTCCTGGTTTAACCCTCCTTCAGTCCAGGTTTGAGTCCTGGTTTAACCCTCCTTCAGTCCTAGTTGAGTCCTGGTTTAACCCTCCTTCAGTCCTGGTTGAGTCCTGGTTTAACCCTCCTTCAGTCCTGGTTGAGTCCTGGTTTAACCCTCCTTCAGTCCTGGTTGAGTCCTGGTTTAACCCTCCTTCAGTCCTGGTTGAGTCCTGGTTGAGTCCTGGTTTAACCCTCCTTCAGTCCTGGTTGAGTCCTGGTTTAACCCTCCTTCAGTCCTGGTTGAGTCCTGGTTTAACCCTCCTTCAGTCCTGGTTGAGTCCTGGTTTAACCCTCCTTCAGTCCTGGTTGAGTCCTGGTTTGACCCTCCTTCAGTCCCGGTTGAGTCCTGGTTTGACTCTCCTTCAGTCCTGGTTGAGTCCTGGTTTAACCCTCCTTCAGTCCCGGTTGAGTCCTGGTTGAGTCCTGGTTTAACCCTCCTTCAGTCCTGGTTGAGTCCTGGTTTAACCCTCCTTCAGTCCCGGTTGAGTCCTGGTTTAACCCTCCTTCAGTCCTGGTTGAGTCCTGGTTTAACCCTCCTTCAGTCCCGGTTGAGCCCTGGTTTAACCCTCCTTCAGTCCTGGTTGAGTCCTGGTTGAGTCCTGGTTTAACCCTCCTTCAGTCCTGGTTGAGTCCTGGTTGAGTCCTGGTTTAACCCTCCTTCAGTCCTGGTTGAGTCCTGGTTTAACCCTCCTTCAGTCCCGGTTGAGTCCTGGTTTGACCCTTCTTCAGTCCTGGTTGAGTCCTGGTTTAACCCTCCTTCAGTCCTGGTTGAGTCCTGGTTTAACCCTCCTTCAGTCCCGGTTGAGTCCTGGTTTAACCCTCCTTCAGTCCTGGTTGAGTCCTGGTTGAGTCCTGGTTTAACCCTCCTTCAGTCCTGGTTGAGTCCTGGTTTAACCCTCCTTCAGTCCCGGTTGAGTCCTGGTTTAACCCTCCTTCAGTCCTGGTTGAGTCCTGGTTTAACCCTCCTTCAGTCCTGGTTGAGTCCTGGTTTGACCCTCCTTCAGTCCCGGTTGAGTCCTGGTTTGACTCTCCTTCAGTCCTGGTTGAGTCCTGGTTTAACCCTCCTCCAGTCCTGGTTGAGTCCTGGTTGAGTCCTGGTTTAACCCTCCTTCAGTCCTGGTTGAGTCCTGGTTTAACCCTCCTTCAGTCCCGGTTGAGTCCTGGTTTAACCCTCCTTCAGTCCTGGTTGAGTCCTGGTTTAACCCTCCTTCAGTCCTGGTTGAGTCCTGGTTTAACCCTCCTTCAGTCCTGGTTGAGTCCTGGTTTAAAGTTCCTTCAGTCCTGGTTGAGTCCTGGTTTAACCCTCCTTCAGTCCTGGTTGAGTCCTGGTTTAACCCTCCTTCAGTCCCGGTTGAGTCCTGGTTTAACCCTCCTTCAGTCCTGGTTGAGTCCTGGTTTAACCCTCCTTCAGTCCTGGTTGAGTCCTGGTTTAACCCTCCTTCAGTCCTGGTTGAGTCCTGGTTTAAAGTTCCTTCAGTCCTGGTTGAGTCCTGGTTTAACCCTCCTTCAGTCCCGGTTGAGTCCTGGATTTACCCTCCTTCAGTCCCGGTTGAGTCCTGGTTTAACCCTCCTTCAGTCCTGGTTGAGTCCTGGTTTAACCCTCCTTCAGTCCCGGTTGAGTCCTGGTTTAACCCTCCTTCAGTCCTGGTTGAGTCCTGGTTTAACCCTCCTTCAGTCCTGGTTCAGTCCTGGTTGAGTCCTGGTTTAACCCTCCTTCAGTCCTGATTCAGTCCTGGTTGAGTCCTGGTTTAACCCTCCTTCAGTCCTGGTTGAGTCCTGGTTTAAAGCTCCTTCAGTCCTGGTTGAGTCCTGGTTTAAAGCTCCTTCAGTCCTGGTTGAGTCCTGGTTTAACCCTCCTTCAGTCCTGGTTGAGTCCTGGTTTAACCCTCCTTCAGTCCTGGTTGAGTCCTGGTTTAACCCTCCTTCAGTCCTGTGTCTGTTCTGCAGCTCGTCAGTCGTCGTTCTTTAGTCTGTGCTGGTCCTGGGACCTGGGGGTCAATATTCTCTGTGTTAAAGACTTTCAAAATCAAACTGACCCCAAAAGACTCCAAACAGAAGAAGAAGATGATCCGGAGGGAAACACGAGGAGAGAAAAGAGAGACGGAGAAATAAAGAGCGTCCTGTATTCTTACATCACAGATTAGAGCTGCACAAATGATCGAAATTGAATCGAAATCACAATCAAAAAGGCTGCAATTTTTAAAATGCAGAATCCTGTTTAATTCTGTTCAGTGTCAAGTGTCAAAAACATGGCTAAAAGCAAGAAAAATGTGACCAAATGCGACAAAAACGTGTCTAAATGTGACAAAATGACTGTAGGCGACAACAACACGACTTAAAGCCACAGAAACACACCTGAAATCAACAAAAATGTGACTTAAAATGGCAAAAACACGACTAAATGCAACTAAAAGCGTCAAAAATGTTCAGAAACACGTGCTTTTTTTCTTTTTTTTAATCATTTGTTTTTCAGTTTTTGTCAGTTTTCCTGGTTGAGTTTACAATGTGAACTTTAAACAGAATTCCATTAAGAAAACATAAATCACAAATCTAATCACAATCAAAATTTATCAGAAAAATAAGTTTGATATTTTCCCCAAATCGTGCGACCTGCTCACTCCACACTGACCTGTGTCCCTCTGAATTTAGTTCTACACATCGTCAATCTGGACAGACTCTCGCTCAAAGTGAAAATGCGTAACGTCAGGACGAACATTTGAACTGAAGGTCGCAGCGTCATAAAAGCAGAACAAGCCGAGAAATCAAGAAATCCAGTTGAAAGAAAAGCACAGACTTCTTCCTCGTTCTCAAATGCAAAATAAAAACAGTCCATAAATGTGTGTAAATAGAACAAAGCACGTCCGTCGGCGCCGCCATGTTTGTTTAGGATTGTCCATTTGACTCATAGAACTGTAATTAAAACTAGACGATGAACCCAAAATGGCGCCCTGCTCCTCCCTGTGGCGTGTTCTCATCGGCACATGAAGACCAAAATAGTTCTTTACTTTCTTCTGCGTTACTTTCTGATACAGAGGCGGCCATCTTTGCTTTAGGGCACCCATAGAACTATAATTAAAACTGGAAGATGAATCCAAAATGGCGCCCTGTTCCTCCCTGTGGCCTGAGCTCATCGGCGCATGACCTGGAAAAAGTTCTTTACTTCCGCGTTACTTCCTGATATGGAGGCGGCCATCTTGCGACCACGTGACCACAATCCCCCATGATGCTTTGAGCGACGTGAACGACCACGCAGCTTACAAGTTTTTGTGTTAGCGTTAGCTTGTGTGATTGTAATTGTGTTCTTCATGTTAGACACACGTGAAGCGTCTGAAATGAAATAAAATACAACTTACAGGTGTCTCTAGTCGAGCCTTTTCCACGAGCTTCTGTTTGTATCGTCCGACGCTCGTTCACGTGACTCACACATGTTTGTGTGACGTCACTTCAGATAAAAACGGTAATTTCTGTGATTTTAGAAACGGTAGAAAAGAACATTTCCTTCTATTTTATTCTAATACAAATAATAATTCAGTCCTGTCTGTGATTATAATGTGCAATGATAGAAAAAGGCTGGGCCCAAGAGGCTGCAGTACCTCGTACGACCACTAATCAATCTGGGACACAGACAGAGGGGGTGTGTCTTATCCAGTTCATTTAATACGTCCATGATTTGACTTTCTCCCAAACCACAGTGCAGCGCTGTGATTGGTCCAGCACAACCACAGTGCAGCGCTGTGATTGGTCCAGCACAAACCACAGTGCAGCGCTGTGATTGGTCCACACACAGCGGCCGGTGCAGCCCTGACAGCGGCACACGCCCAGATGGATTCTCAAGAGTTTCTGAACTCACAAATATCACGAGAATTCCTTTGGCAGGACCAGGTTAAAATCGTGCAGCTCCATTTTAGATTTAGATGCTAAACAATTGTTTGTGTCTTGTGTTACCAGCTGCTTTCTGTCAGAGGAAACGGTTTTATTTCTAATCAGTGAAACAACTGGATTTGTCCCAAAGCATTAAATGTGTTCCATTAGATCAGGCGTACTTCAGGGCCTCTGGGTTAAACTCTGGGGCATGTTTGGGGTCGATGGAGGGGTAGAACCTGTTCCTGTGAGGCCTCCGTCAGTTTCTCTGTAATGAAGAAGAAACACACAGCTCCGGGACGTCAAGAGGGGAATAAATCTATTTTAAAACGGGCTTTAGCGATAGATAAAACCCCTCGTGATCACAGTCTGAGTGGAATGTCGGAGCAGAAGAGCTGTGTGGTTTGGAGCGTAAACATTTTAGTCCTGTTTATTTATTTGTTGACCTTTATTTAACCTGGAAAGTCCCACTGAGGCTTGGAATCTCATTTTCAGGGGAGTCCTGGCCCCGTGCTTGTGTTTTATTGTGAAATCCCTCACGCTCGCTCCATCTCGTCTCTGCAGCTGTTTCTCGTCCTCTTGTTTCCCTTCGGCTCCGCTCCAGACGTACTTTCTGTCATAACACGTTCTCTGCTCTGGATCTCAAGCACTTTCACTCCTCGCTCTGTTTCAGGCGTCCCTCTGGTCTTCATGTCGGCGTGGGTCGTCTGCAGAATAAACCTGGACGACACTTGGTGAGTTCACCCCCCACAGCAGGGCCGTTCAACTGAAGGCCCGGGGGCCAAATCAGGCCCTCCACGGGACATGGTCCGGCCCTCAACCCACCATCCAAAAATATAGATCTCTTGTTAATTTAATCCTGGTTTTGACCCGGTTTAGACCTGGTTGAGTCCTAGTTTAGACCTGGTTTAGTCCTGATTTAGACCTGGTTTAGACCTAGTTTAGTCCTGGTTTAGTCCTGATTTAGACCTGGTTTAGATCTGGTTTAGTCCTGGTTTAGAGCTGGTTTTGTCCTGGTTTTGTCTTGGTTTCGTCTTGGTTTCGTCTTGGTTTCGTCTTGGTTTAGTCCTGGTTTAGTCCCGTTTTAGTCCTGTTTTAGTCCTTGTTTAGTCCTGGTTTCAACTTGGTTTAAACCTGGTTTAGACCAGTATTGTATTAACCAGGACTCAACCAGGCCTAATCAGGTCTAAACCAGGTTTGAGTCCTGGATGAGTCCTGGTTTAGTCCTGTTTTAGTCCTGGTTTAACCCTGGCCCTCGGTAAAATAAAGCTGAATAACTCTGCCCTACAGCCTCGTTTCCACTGGTTCTCTTTGGATCGGTCCTAAAGTGTCTCTGGTCTGGGCTGTTTCTTGGACCATGAGAGGTTCTTGCTCCCAAAGCGTCTGGCTCTGGCTCCAGGTGGACTTTAGATCAGAGAGAACATACTCAGGCCAAAACAGAACGCACAAAGAAACAGAAAAGAATCATTTCTCACCAAACTCTGACTTGATCTTGTGATAAAGTGCTGTATTTCCACGGATGCAACTTATATATTGAGCCCTCAGCAAAACAAAGCTAGCAAAGCACGTTAGCATCAGCTGTTTCCTGTTTATCACTTTGTCAAGACCCACAATCTGATATTTCCAGGTCAATCATCAACATGATCCAAATGCATGACATAAAGAGGTTCAAACACGACGTAGAGTCTTTGCAGAAGGAAATAAATGCAGAAAAAGATGAGGACAAACAGGAAGTAGTTTCCTGTTCACTGTAGCATTAGCCACGTTTCACAAACTTGGAATTATTAAACGTCTTTTTATGAATCGCTGACATCGACCTCAGGATTAAAAAGTGTAATTCAGGCACGACACGTTGCTCTTGTGGCGCTCACAGCTCGGTCTCAGGGCAGCTGTGGCACAAAAGGATCTCATTATGCATTCAGCTCTGAGGGAGTAAAACTGAATCTGTAAAATCACCTCTTCTCCCCTCGTCAGGTGTTGGGAGATCGACGAGAGCCCGGTCCCCAATCGCCTCATCAACTGGCCCATAATGGCGTCCGTCATCGTGAGTCCACAGCAAAACACTCACATCATCATCATTATAGTTGTTCAATAAGCAGCTACTTCTATTGTGCACTGAGGCTTTTAAAACACACAGGTTGAAACAGCTCGGAGCAGTAAATATGAAAGTTAGAGATAATTCCACATCTGTTACCGTAGCAACCAGACTGTAAACAAGGACCAACATCTACACGGGATTTAGTAAGTGCGACGTCACAACTAGTTCTAATAAAAATGGAATCATCAGCTTGTCCCTCTGACAATCTATTTTTGTGAAATAGTCGTGTCGTGATTGACTGTTTGTGTCTTTAATGCAGCTGTCTGTTCAAACACACTTTTTCTCCTGATGTTTAGCCTCTGAAGCCTCTGAGCAGATGACTTTATTTACCTCTTAAAGGCCAGAGCTGCACAACTAAACCAAATCCACACAAAGGCTGCAATGTTTGAAGTGCAATAATTTCTTCCACAAACAACAAAACGTCTTACTTTGATTTGAATAAAAACTGCCAACACTGTAGTTTGGATTTGCACAAACATGTTCTGAAACAAGCGACAAAAGCGATAAAAATATTTTCAAAAATGAGAAAAAGTGCAGATAAACAACAAACGCGACTCAATGCACCAAAACACGACTAAAAGCAACAAAAACGTGACTAAAAACCACACGTTTAAATATGACAAACACAACTGAATGTGACAAAAAGCAACAAAATTGTGTTTAAAATGTGAATTTGAACTGAATCCTTTTATAGAAACATAAATCTAATGGCACTGGTCAGAAAAATCACAATTTGATATGTTTTCTTAAATCGTGCAGCTCTATTATTCATAACAGAAAAATACAAAGTGAACATGAATCGTGATAAAATCGAAATCATGAACTGGCCCCAAGACAATCGTGATAATAATTTTTTGCCGTATCGTCCAACTCTAGGGTCTGAGGCAGCAGCAGCTGACTTAGTTTAGTTTTGACTCTGGGCCACAGTCTGGGCTCAGTTTCACTCAAATACATCAGTGATCAACACAAACAGGACAGAGACGCGCTCCCTTCATTGATTTCTGTGGGATAAGAATAAAAAGAAGTGTCTTGAATTGATAAAAGTGAGTTTAGGTTGGGCTAAAAGCTGTTTAGTCTTTGGTGACGTTAAAAACTCTTTTTACTCTTGGAACAAAGGCCTGGACAGAGAAGTGTTGTAGATGTGGTATTTTTAAGTTAATTAAAAGAAAGAAATTAGGCGGATGACAGACGTGTTACAGGTGCTTTACAATGTACTGTTGAGTTTCTAAAACATGAAAACCAGAGCTAGTTCATCATAAACTGTTTGCTCCAGTTATTGTTCATTTATTTATTTCAGTCAAACCATCCAAATGATTGAGTTTTTAAGTGCTTTCCACGACTTTCAGAGCAAAGTTTACAGTTAAGCTAAGAACAACTAGCATGCTAACGGCGCACTTGTGTTTTTTTCAGACAATAAAACGCTCATTAATTCTACGCAAACAGCACACAGTGTCTGACAGAGCTGCTTTTACAATATATCTGTGCTGGGACAACACGGGTTTGACTTTAGTACAAGAAAAAAACGGTTACAATCAGCGACAGACGCAAAGGAAGCGAGAAAATACGCCGTGTGTGACGTCATCATCACTTAATCACATACATTACACAATAGTCTGAAATACACTATAAATAAAACCTCACAACACTTTATTTTAGTGCTGCAACAAGTGAATCGATCAATCGCAAATAATATATAACAGAAACGGTTGTCAACTAATTAAATAATCGAGTTAACGTTAACTGATCTAAACACAGACTCCAAACATTCTCTGAGCTGAAAGAAGAGGTTTTATGAGTCAGACGGAGCAGGAATGTCACAAAAAACACACAGGAAACAAGAAAACTGTGTGTTTGTTTAAAATCCTTGATCATCTGTAAATATTCTCCTCCAGGACGTCAAACAGCTTCACTTCAGCTTTATCTGGGTAACTGTTTGTAAAATTCTCATATTCAAGGGTCTTTCATGTTCTAAACAATTTATCGCTGATCGATTACCAAAATAATCGTTAGTCGCAGCCCTCCTTTGTTTTGTTGAACGATGGTTTAAACGGTCAGAAAAATGTGCCAGTCCCTGTATATTGTCTATTTATTTTCAACGGTACGTCGCCTTTTGATGACATCACAGAGGGATTACTTTCATTTTTCAAAATATTCATCACAAAGTTCCAACTTCACGGACGCAAAATTACGATAAATATTTACCACAGGTGCCCTCCCACTGACCCACAGTTTAGACTTTAAGCTCTGACTTTGGAGGCTCAGATGCAAAAAACAGTTTTTTGTCTGGTGTCATTTTATCGACTTTTTTATCGTTTTTTTCTTTTGTTTCATCAAGATTTGGCTCATATTGTTGTGCCTTTTTCCCGTTAATGAATACGATTATCAAAGAATACCGTTACAATTATTTGAATAGTCGACTAGTTACGATTATTTTACAGAACGAATCAATTTATTTTATGTTTTCAGTTTGTTTTTCTGGCTCTAACGAGTAAAAACACGACTCGATTCATAAACACAAAGCGACACACGTCTGTTTTGTTCCAGTTAAACTTCCTGTTCTTCGTCAGCATCGTCCACGTCCTGGTGCAGAAGCTCCGCTGCAGCAACGTCGGAGGAAACGAGCTGTCGCAGTACAGGTACAAACGCCGCACCTGTCTGCTCCTGTCGCTGCTCCTGTCGCTGCTCCTCCACCCCCCAAATGTTCCTCTAACTCTCAAATGTTCCTCCAAATTTCCACAATTTTTTCTATATTTTCCACAATTTTTTCTGTATTTTCCATCAATTTTCTTCCAATTCTTTCACAAACTTTCCTCAAATATTCCATAATTTTTCTGTATTTTCCACCAGTTTTCTTCCAATTCTTTCACAAACTTTCCTCAAATATTCCACCATTTTTTCTGTATTTTCCACCAATTTTCTTCCAATTGTTTCACAAACTTTTCTCCAATTTTCCACATTTTTTTCCGTATTTTCCACAATTTTTTCTGTATTTTCCATCAATTTTCTTCCAATTCTTTCACAAACTTTCCTCCAATTTTCCACATTTTTTTCTGTATTTTCCACAATTTTTTCTGTATTTTCCACCACTTTTCTTCCAATTCTTTCACAAACTTTCCTCAAATATTCCACCATTTTTTCTGTATTTTCGACCAATTTTCTTCCAATTCTTTCATAAACTTTCCTCAAACATTCCACAATTTTTCCTCTAAATTTCCAGAAGTTTTCATTTTTTTCCCTCCACTAATAAACTATTGCTCTGCTCCTCCAATTCTCCAACATTCCTCCAACTTTCCTTAAAATTTTCAGCAATTTTTCCAGCAAAGTTCTAATTTTTTCCCAAACTTTCCTCCAATTCTCAACCAATTTTGCTAAAATTACACACATTTTCCTCAAACTTTCCACAAATTATTTTTCAACTTTCTTCCAATTTTCCATCAACATTTCCCTCAAAATTTCCACAAATTTTCTTTCACTTTTCTTCAATTTTTCCAACAATATTTTCCACTTCTTTTTTTTTCCAATAGACAAATTTTCCTCACAATGTGTCCACAAATAATTTGAATTCTCCGCTGACTCTCCATTATTTACCTCCATTTTTGTTTTCTTTCCCTCGTATCATCCACCAGTTTTTTCACAAATTTTCACGTCTTCAACTAAAACTAGTCCTCAGTACTGATAAAAGTAAGTTGTAGAAGTGTTTGCTCTGAAGGAAGTGTCAGAGGTGCTTCATGAATTTAAAAACCTCGGTGTCTTTAAACCACACAAAGAAAAAAGTCGCGTCTTTGTCACTTTTACTCACGTCTTTGTCACTTTTAGTCGCTTCTTTGTCACTTTTAGTCGCGTCTTTGTCACTTTTAGTCGCATCTTTGTCACTTTTAGTCAAGTCTTTGTCGCTTTTAGTCAAGTCTTTGTCACTTTTAGTCGCGTCTTTGTCACTTTTAGTCAAGTCTTTGTCGCTTTTAGTCGCGTCTTTGTCGCTTTTAGTCAATTCTTTGTCGCTTTTAGTCGCGTTTGTCACTTTAAGTCGCGTCTTTGTCACTTTTAGTTGCGTCTTTGTCGCTTTTAGTCGCGTCTTTGTCACTTTTAGTCGCGTCTTTGTCAGTTTTAGTCGCGTCTTTGTCACTTTTAGTCAAGTCTTTGTCACTTTTAGTCGCGTCTTTGTCACTTTTAGTCACATCTTTGTCACTTTTAGTCACGTCTTTGTCGCTTTTAGTCGCGTTTGTCACTTTTAGTCGCGTCTTTGTCGCTTTTAGTCGAGTCTTTGTCACTTTTAGTCTGGTCTTTGTCACTTTTAGTCGGCGTCTTTGTCACTTTTAGTCGCGTCTTTGTCACTTTTAGTCGCGTCTTTGTCACTTTTTAGTCGCGTCTTTGTCGGCTTTTAGTCACGTCTTTGTCACTTTAGTCGCGTCTTTGTCACTTTTAGTACCGTCTTTGTCGCTTTTAGTCGCGTCTTTGTCACTTTTAGTCACGACTTTGTCGGCTTTTAGTCCCGTCTTTGTCGCTTTTAGTCCCGTCTTTGTCGCTTTTAGTCGCGTCTTTGTCACTTTTAGTCGCGTCTTTGTCACTTTTAGTCGCGTCTTTGTCACTTTTAGTCGCGTCTTTGTCACTTTTAGTCGCGTCTTTGTCACTTTTAGTCCCGTCTTTGTCGCTTTTAGTCCCGTCTTTGTCGCTTTTAGTCGCGTCTTTGTCACTTTTAGTCGCGTCTTTGTCACTTTTAGTCAAGTCTTTGTCACTTTTAGTCGCGTCTTTGTCACTTTTAGTCACGTCTTTGTCACTTTTAGTCACGTCTTTGTCGCTTTTAGTCGCGTTTGTCACTTTTAGTCGCGTCTTTGTCGCTTTTAGTCGCGTCTTTGTCACTTTTAGTCGCGTCTTTGTCACTTTTAGTCGTGTCTTTGTCACTTTTAGTCACGCCTTTGTCACTTTTAGTCGCGCCTTTGTCACTTTTAGTCAAGTCTTTGTCACTTTTAATCAAGTCTTTGTCACTTTTAGTCGCGTCTTTGTCACTTTTAGTCACGTCTTTGTCACTTTTAGTCGCGTCTTTGTCACTTTTAGTCGCGTCTTTGTCACTTTAAGTCCCGTCTTTGTCACTTTTAGTCGCGTCTTTGTCACTTTAAGTCCCGTCTTTGTCACTTTTAGTTGCGTCTTTGTCACTTTTAGTCGCGTCTTTGTCAGTTTTAGTCGCGTCTTTGTCACTTTTAGTCAAGTCTTTGTCACTTTTAGTCGCGTCTTTGTCACTTTTAGTCACATCTTTGTCACTTTTAGTCACGTCTTTGTCGCTTTTAGTCGCGTTTGTCACTTTTAGTCGCGTCTTTGTCGCTTAGTCGGCGTCTTTGTCACTTTAGTCGGCGTCTTTGTCACTTTTAGTCGTGTCTTTGTCACTTTTAGTCACATCTTTGTCACTTTTAGTCACGCCTTTGTCACTTTAGTCGCGCCTTTGTCACTTTTTAGTCGCAAGATCTTTGTCACTTTTAGTCACATCTTTGTCACTTTTAGTCGCGTCTTTGTCACTTTTAGTCACATCTTTGTCACTTTTAGTCGCGTCTTTGTCACTTTTAGTCACGTCTTTGTCACTTTTAGTCGCGCCTTTGTCACTTTTAGTCGCGCCTTTGTCACTTTTAGTCGCGTCTTTGTCACTTTTAGTCACATCTTTGTCACTTTTAGTCACGTCTTTGTCGCTTTTAGTCGCGTTTGTCACTTTTAGTCGCGTCTTTGTCGCTTTTAGTCGCGTCTTTGTCACTTTTAGTCGCGTCTTTGTCACTTTTAGTCGTGTCTTTGTCACTTTTAGTCACGCCTTTGTCACTTTTAGTCGCGCCTTTGTCACTTTTAGTCAAGTCTTTGTCACTTTTAATCAAGTCTTTGTCAATTTTAGTCGCGTCTTTGTCACTTTTAGTTGCGTCTTTGTCACTTTTAGTCGCGTCTTTGTCACTTTTAGTCGCGTCTTTGTCACTTTAAGTCCCGTCTTTGTCACTTTTAGTCCCGTCTTTGTCACTTTAAGTCCCGTCTTTGTCACTTTTAGTTGCGTCTTTGTCACTTTTAAGTTTAGTCAGCGTCTTTGTCACTTTAGTCGCGTGCGTCTTTGTCACTTTTAGTCAAGTCTTTGTCACTTTTAGTCGCGTCTTTGTCACTTTTAGTCACATCTTTGTCACTTTTAGTCACGTCTTTGTCGCTTTTAGTCGCGTTTGTCACTTTTAGTCGCGTCTTTGTCGCTTTTAGTCGCGTCTTTGTCACTTTTAGTCGCGTCTTTGTCACTTTTAGTCGCGTCTTTGTCACTTTTAGTCGCGCACCCAGACTTAAGTCCACCTACATTTTCTTTGTCAAATCAATGAAGAAGTGAAGCTGTGTTTGTAGATTTTTTGGCTTTTGTTGGTTTTGACAATTCCTCTTTCAAAGCTGAACCTAATTTAACCAAAAATGAATTGAATGTTAGTGTTTTTAAATTTTTTAATGTGTGCTTTTGGAGTAAAAACTGACTCTAATTCATCCCAGAATGTTTGATTTGATGTAAATAAGTGTCACAGTTTTCTTTTCACATTGACATTCACACTTTTTATCAGATATGAGGGGAAAAAAAGGAATTAATAAAAACAATAATAGCAGCTGGTTTTAAACGATGATCTTTTTTACATGAATGCTTCTTGTCCTGGGCTTATCGGCTCCTCTGAGGTTCAGTTACTGTAGATCGCTGTGATTTGTTTCTCGAGTGCGATGGCCTTCTCTGGAGTTTGGACTTTTATTTACGCGGCGGTGCTCGGATCTACCTCCTACGTTTGTGCTTTAATCACACTCAAACCATCAAACCGTCAGATGTTGCTGGTGTTTGTTCACTCGGCTGCTTTTGCTTGGAACAAGTTGCAGAAAAACAGGAAACCGGCTGACATTGTTTTTAAAGGGCCCTTGACAAGATGATTCATTTGACTAAAACAGTTAAAGTGCGTATGAGAGGACTTCATGATTTACTCATTTTGACTTTATTCGGTGTATTAATACCAGCTGTACATCAAGCAATCAAGCAGCCATTTGTGGAGAAAAGTGGAAAAGTGAAGTAAAACAAAAAAACAAAAAAAATGCTAAACCGTGCTGAAATTTGTGGCGTATTTTAACACATTTTTTAATATACTTATCTTAAAGGGCCTCTGACAGGTTGAAATACACTTTTAACTAAAATGAAGATAAGATAAATATATTCAAATTTCTACTAAAATCTTTACAAATTTTACCACAGTTTAGCTGTTTTTTAGGTTTTAAATGTTACTTCCTGGTTGTAAAGTATGACATCACACTAGGAAATTACCATAGCAACCGCACTGTACATTGGTCGAAACTCATCTAACGTCACAGATTTTGTTTATTTGACAAAGAGAAACACACGTGAACAGCTTTATTTTGTTGAATCAAAGTTTAAAGGGTCAAAAAAGTAGTTTATTTTGTGTAAATTCTGCATAATCTTTGTCTCACAGTGTGATGTCATCAGTTTGTTTACTTCCTGTAATTTTCAATAGATTTTTCAACTTTTTTGCACAAACAGCTCCTGATTGGTGTAAAACTGTAATTTATATTTACAACAGGTATTAATGCACTGAATAAAGTCAAAGTTAGAAAACTGTAAAAGCCCGTCATACGCACTTTAACTGTATTTTTGTCAAATAAGTCGTCCGACCCGTCAGAGGCACTTTAAGATCATAATATTTAAGATTACTCGAAAGAATTAACAATTTTTATCTAAGTTCGTCCATTTCTTTAGGTTTAAAGTGCGTTTGACAGTTGAGTTTTGACTTTATTCAGTGCATTAATACCTCTTGTAAATATAAATTATAGTTTTACACCAATCAAGTCACTATTTGTGCAGAAAAGTTGAAAAATCTGTTGAAAATTACAGGAAGTAAACAAACCGATGACATCACACTGTGGAGACAAAGGTTATGCATAATTTACACAAAACAAACTACTTTTTTGAGCCTTAAACTCTCCACAAACAGCTCCTGATTGGTGTAAAACTGTAATTTATATTCACACGAGGTATTAATGCACTGAATAAAGTCAAAAGTAGAAAAAAAAATCATTAAAAAAAAAACCTGTCATACGCACTTTAATGTGATTTTATTGTTGTTTGTTGTAAGTGTGTTTTACTTTGCTGCCTCTTGGCCAGGACCGCCTCGTAAAAGAGGTTTTCAATCTCAATGAGACGCTCCTGGTTAAATAAACATTTAAAAAATTTAAATAAAACATTTCCAAAATATGGGTGCACGGTGGCAGAGCGGCTAGAGCTTCTGCCTCTCAATAAGGAGATCGTGGGTTCGAATCCCGGACCACCCCAACATCGTGGGTTCAAATCCCGGACCACCCCAACATCACACGATCTCTCTGGGTGGAGTCTGCATGTCCTCCCCGTGTTACCGTGGGTTCTCTCTGGCTCCTCCCACCGTCCAAAGACATGACTGTGTAGGTTAATTGACAACTCTAAATTGCCCGTAGTGAATGAATGTGAGAGTGAATGGTTGTCTGTCCTTGTCTGTCTCTGTGTTTGCTACGACGAGTTGGCCACTGTCCAGGGTGTACCCCGCCTAAGGCCCAAAGTCACTGGGATAGGCTCCAGTCACCCGCGACCCCTAACGGGAATAAGCGGTAGAAAATGAATGAATGAATGAATTTCCAAAATATGTACACCAATCTTCCACCAATATTTTCCACTTCTCTCTCTCTTTTTAAAAAAAAATCAATAATCAAAACCGTTTTCCCAAATTTTCCTCAGTTTTCTCTCACATTTTGCTGAAATTTTCTCCAAATTTCTGCAAAATTTTCTTCCAATTTCACAATTTCTGCATAAATTTCACACCAATTCTTCTCTAATTTTACACATTTTCTCCCACCATTTCCTCACTCATCCTCCTTCTATTTTCTACAATTTTCCACTGTCTCGCACTAATTGTCTGTTTTTTGTTTCTTTAATTGTTTTTTGTGCTGTTTTTGAGGCGTCTGGCCAAGTCGACGCTGCTGCTGATCCCGCTGTTCGGAGTGAACTACGTGCTCTTCGTTTACGTCATCGACTCGGGCGACAAAACGCTGCGACAAATCAAGATCCTGTTTGAGCTCGGACTGGGCTCCTTCCAGGTACACGCCCACTTCCTCCCCTCAGCCAATCACGGCCGCAGCCTTTCACTCTCGGCCAATCGCGTCTCTCTCCTCGTTCCTACATCGAAATACATGAAAAGTGTCCAGTTTAGGGTCTGATTGTGGTATTTTCCCACTGTTTTCTCAACAATAGTCAAATTATTTCTATTTCTACTGGACATTGAGCTTGTTTTAATACATTTTTAATCAAATAAATTATGAAATATTGAACTTATGGAAGACTGGAAGACTTAACGATAAAGAAAATTTAGGAATAAAGTGTTATTAATGAAAATCTACAATTGTTTTTTTCTTTTTTCACTCTTGATTTGATATTGTTACTGTCTTTGTTATAAATGTCGAGTGTTTCAGAGTCTTTTAAGTCAAGATTACGATCATTAAAATAAAATATTAAATGAACAACTCTTTCATTGTCAGGGTCTGATCGTGGCTGTTCTCTACTGTTTCCTCAACAGTGAAGTAAGTCTGTACATTTCTAATCTTCTTTGGTTTAATCAGGGCACATAAATGTACAAAAATATATATCACAGGCTTCACAGACTGTAATGTTTCATTTAAAGGGCGTATGACAGGTTTTTATGATTTTATAATTTTGACTTTATTCAGTGTATTAATACTTGTTGTAAATATAAATTACAGTTTTACACCAATCAGGTCACTGTTTGTGGAGAAAAGTTGAAAAATATGTTGAAAAATACAGGAAGTAAACAAATTGACAAAATGACATCACACTGGGGAGACAAACTTTATACACAATTTACATAAAATAAACTACTTTTTTGACCCTTTAAACGTTAATTCAACTAAATAAATAAGTTCAAATATTTTTATTTGTCAGGTAAAAGAATTGATGACATTAGACATGAGTTTTAGCCCAGTGTACAGTGTGGTTGCTATGGTGATTTCCTAGTGTGATGTCATTATTTACAACCAGGAAGTGAAATTAAAAATTATAAAACTGCTAAACCGGGATAACATTTGTAAAGAATATTTGCAAAACTTGAAATATATTTATCTTAACTGCATTTTAGGTAAATGAGTGTCCGACCTGTCATGGGCCCTTTAAAGGTATATTATGTAAAAATGGCCAAAACGTGACATATTTGCGACGTGTAAACCTGAAAAATTGACAGAACCAGGTTTAAAATGTCTTGTTTCCTTGTGTTTACATTTTAGATACAAAAAAATGAGGATTTTATTTAATATTTGAGAGATTTCACTGAAAATTGGTGGAAAAACTTGAATAAATCAGGATTGGAATTAGATCTGAGCAAATTGTTGTGTCCATTCTGTCAGAATCTTGTTGAGTCCAGATTTTACGGTTTGGTGTGGGATCTACTTTAAGTCTCTGTGGGACAAAAATGCATTTTGACAAAATGTTGTTTGGAGTTTGTTGCTTTTAGTTGAGTTTTTGTCACTTTTAGTCACATTTTTGTCACTTTTGGTAACGTTTTTGTCGCTTCTAGTCGCGTTTTTGTCGCTTCTAGTCATGTTCGTCCTTTTAAGTCACGTTTTCGTCATTTTTAGTCACATTTTTGTCGTTTTCAGTTGATTTTTTAGTCACACTTTTGATGCTTTTAGTTGCCTTTTTTGCGTTTTTGTCATTTTGAGTTGCTGTTTTTGGCGCTTTTAGTCACGTTTTTAGTCGCGCTTTTGTTGTTTTTAGTGGCAATTTGTCGTGTTTTTGTCGTTTTGAGTTGTGTTTTTGGCGCTTCTAGTCATGTTTGTCCATTTTAGTCATGTTTTCATCACTTTAAGTCACATTTTTGTTGCGTTTTTGTTGCTTTTAGTCACGTTTTTGTCGCTTCTAGTCGCGTTTTTGTCGCTTCTAGTCATGTTCGTCCTATTAAGTCACGTGTTCGTCATTTTTAGTCACATTTTTGTCGTTTTCAGTTGAGTTTTTAGTCACACTTTTGATGCTTTTAGTTGCCTTTTTTGCGTTTTTGTCATTTTGAGTTGCTGTTTTTGTCGCTTTTAGTCACGTTTTCGGCGCTTTAATGACTTTTTTGTCGCTTCTAGTCAAACTAAAAAGTTTGTCCTTTTTAGTGATGTTTTCGTCACTTTTAGTCACGTTTTTAGTCACGTTTTTAGTCGTGCTTTTGTTGTTTTTAGTTGCTATTTGTCGTCTTGAGTTGCTTTTTTGTCGCTTAGAGTTGCGTTTTTGTCCCTTTTAGTCAAGTTTTTGTCACTTTTAGTCACGTTTTTGTCGCTTTTAGTCGCGTTTGTCGCTTTAATTACTTTTTTGTCGCTTCTAGTCATGTTTGTCCTTTTTAGTCATGTTTTCATCACCTTTAGTCATATTTTTGTGGCTTTGAGTTGCGTTTTTGTCACTTTTAGTCATGTTCGTCCTTTTAAGTCATGTTTTTGTAATTTTTAGTCACATTTTTGTCGCTTTTAGTTGCCTTTTGTGCGTTTTTGTCATTTTGAGTTGCTGTTTTTCTCTTTTAGTCACGTTTTCGGCGCTTTAATGACTTTTTTGTCGCTTCTAGTCAAACTAAAAAGTGTGTCCTTTTAAGTGATGTTTTCGTCACTTTTAGTCACGTTTTTAGTCGGCGCTTTGTTGTTTTTAGTTGCTATTTGTCGTGTTTTTGTCGTTTTGAGTTGTGTTTTTGTCACTTTTAGTCATGTTTGTCCTTTTTAGTCATGTTTTCATCACTTTTAGTCACGTTTTTGTCGCGTTTTTGTTGCTTTTAGTCACGTTTTTGTCGCTTCTAGTCGCGTTTTTGTCGCTTCTAGTCATGTTCGTCATTTTTAGTCACATTTTTGTCGTTTTCAGTTGAGTTTTTAGTCACACTTTTGATGCTTTTACTTGCCTTTTGCGTTTTTGTCATTTTGAGTTGCTGTTTTTGGCGCTTTAATGACTTTTTGTCACTTCTAGTCAAACTAAAAGTTTGTCCTTTTTAGTGATGTTTTCGTCACTTTTAGTCACGCTTTTTAGTCGCGCTTTTGTTGTTTTTAGTTGCTATTTGTCGTGTTTTTGTCGTTTTGAGTTGTGTTTTTGTCGCTTCTAGTTATGTTTGTCCATTTTTAGTCGTGTTTTCATCACTTTAAGTCACATTTTTGCCGCCTTTAGTTGGGTTTTTACCGTCACTTTTATTGTTGCTTTTAGTTGCTTTTGACACGTTTTTGTCGTCTTGAGCTGCTTTTTGTCGCTTTGAGTTGCGTTTTGTACCTTTTTGTTAAGTTTTTGTCCCTTTTTTGTCACTTTTAGTCACGTTTGTGTCGCTTTAATTACTTTTTTGTCGCTTCTAGTCATGTTTGTCCTTTTTAGTCATGTTTTCATCACCTTTAGTCATATTTTTGTGGCTTTGAGTTGCGTTTTTGTCACTTTTAGTCATGTTCGTCCTTTTAAGTCATGTTTTTGTAATTTTTAGTCACATTTTTGTCGCTTTTAGTTGCCTTTTGTGCGTTTTTGTCATTTTGAGTTGCTGTTTTTGGCGCTTTTAGTCACGTTTTTGGCGCTTTAATGACTTTTTTGTCGCTTCTAGTCAAACTAAAAAGTGTGTCCTTTTAAGTGATGTTTTCGTCACTTTTAGTCACGTTTTTAGTCGCGCTTTTGTTGTTTTTAGTTGCTATTTGTCGTGTTTTTGTAGTTTTGAGTTGTGTTTTTGTCACTTTTAGTCATGTTTGTCCTTTTTAGTCATGTTTTCATCACTTTTAGTCACGTTTTTGTCGCGTTTTTGTTGCTTTTAGTCACGTTTTTGTCGCTTCTAGTCGCGTTTTTGTCGCTTCTAGTCATGTTCGTCATTTTTAGTCACATTTTTGTCGTTTTCAGTTGAGTTTTTAGTCACACTTTTGATGCTTTTACTTGCATTTTTTGCGTTTTTGTCATTTTGAGTTGCTGTTTTTGGCGCTTTAATGACTTTTTTGTCACTTCTAGTCAAACTAAAAAGTTTGTCCTTTTTAGTGATGTTTTCGTCACTTTTAGTCACGTTTTTAGTCGCGCTTTTGTTGTTTTTAGTTGCTATTTGTCGTGTTTTTGTCGTTTTGAGTTGTGTTTTTGTCGCTTCTAGTTATGTTTGTCCATTTTAGTCGTGTTTTCATCACTTTAAGTCACATTTTTGCCGCCTTTAGTTGGGTTTTCGTCACTTTTGTTGCTTTTAGTTGCTTTTTGACACGTTTTTGTCGTCTTGAGCTGCTTTTTTGTCGCTTTGAGTTGCGTTTTTGTCCCTTTTAGTCAAGTTTTTGTCACTTTTAGTCACGTTTTTGTCGCTTTAATTACTTTTTTGTCGCTTCTAGTCATGTTTGTCCTTTTTAGTCATGTTTTCATCACCTTTAGTCATATTTTTGTGGCTTTGAGTTGCGTTTTTGTCACTTTTAGTCATGTTCGTCCTTTTAAGTCATGTTTTTGTAATTTTTAGTCACATTTTTGTCGCTTTTAGTTGCCTTTTTTGCGTTTTTGTCATTTTGAGTTGCTGTTTTTGGCGCTTTTAGTCACGTTTTTGGCGCTTTAATGACTTTTTTGTCGCTTCTAGTCAAACTAAAAAGTTTGTCCTTTTAAGTGATGTTTTCGTCACTTTTAGTCACGTTTTTAGTCGCGCTTTTGTTGTTTTTAGTTGCTATTTGTCGTGTTTTTGTCGTTTTGAGTTGTGTTTTTGTCGCTTCTAGTTATGTTTGTCCATTTTGGTCATGTTTTCATCACTTTAAGTCACATTTTTGCCGCTTTTAGTTGGGTTTTCGTCACTTTTGTTGTTTTTAGTTGCTTTTTGACACATTTTTGTCGTCTTGAGTTGCTTTTTTGTCGCTTAGAGTTGCGTTTTTGTCCCTTTTAGTCAAGTTTTTGTCACTTTTAGTCACGTTTTTGTCGCTTTTAGTCGCGTTTGTCGCTTTAATTACTTTTTTGTCGCTTCTAGTCATGTTTGTCCTTTTTAGTCATGTTTGTCCTTTTTAGTCATGTTTTTGTCATTTTTAGTCACATTTTTGTTGTTTTCAGTTTTTAGTCGCGCTTTCGATGCATTTAGTTGCTATTTAGTTGCATATTTTTTTCGCTTCTAGTCATGTTTTTGTATTTTTAGTCATGTTTTTGTCGTTTTCAGAGTGTTTTGTTGTTTTTTTGTTGTGTCAGAATCTTGTTTGTTGATATTGTTCAGTCAGGAGCTGCTTTGAGGCTCATCTTTATGTTTACTTTTACGTTTACTTCATACTGTTTGTTTGTTTATTTGTGTTTGTTTGTTTTTTGTTTGTTTGTTTGTTTGTTTGTGGTTACTGTTTGTTAAAAGTGAAATATGGTCTGGTCTCTGTCTCAGGTTCAGGCCGAGCTGCATCGGAGCTGGAGCCGTTTGTGTCTGAAGCCCGAGCTGCACAACACCATAAAGAACAGCGCCCCCCAGAGGGACTGCAGGGCACCGTCCATCCTGCAGACCGAGACCACCGTCCTATAACAGGACTGAACCAGGACTACAACAGGACTGAACCAGGACTGAACCAGGACTGAACCAGGACTACAACAGGACTGAACCAGGACTGAACCAGGACCACAACAGGACTGAACCAGGACTAAACCAGGACTGAACCAGGACTGAACCAGGACTGAACCAGGACTGAACCAGGACTACAACAGGACTACAACAGGACTACAACAGGACTGAACCAGGACTGAACCAGGACTGAACCAGGACTACAACAGGACTACAACAGGACTGAACCAGGACTGAACCAGGACTGAACCAGGACTGAACCAGGACTGAACCAGGACTACAACAGGACTGAACCAGGACTGAACCAGGACTACAACAGGACTGAACCAGGACTGAACCAGGACTACAACAGGACTGAACCAGGACTACAACAGGACTAAACCAGGACTGAAACAGGACTGAATCAAGACCGAAACAGGACTGAACCGGGACTACAACAGGACTGAACCAGGACCAAAACAGGACTGAACCAGGACTGAACCAAGACTGAACCAGGACTGAACCAGGACTACAACAGGACTGAACCAGGACTACAACAGGACTGAACCAGGACTGAACCAGGACTGAACCAGGACTACAACAGGACTACAACAGGACTGAACCAGGACTGAACCAGGACTACAACAGGACTAAACCAGGACTGAACCAGGACTGAACCAGGACTACAACAGGACTGAACCAGGACTGAACCAGGACTGAACCAGGACTACAACAGGACTGAACCAGGACTGAACCAGGACTACAACAGGACTGAACCAGGACTACAACAGGACTGAACCAGGACTACAACAGGACTGAACCAGGACTGAACCAGGACTGAACCAGGACTACAACAGGACTACAACAGGACTGAACCAGGACTGAACCAGGACTACAACAGGACTGAACCAGGACTACAACAGGACTGAACCAGGACTGAACCAGGACTGAACCAGGACTACAACAGGACTGAACCAGGACTAAACCAGGACTATCTAACCTGGACAAACTAAAATACCATTGCATTCTTTTTTATGGGAAACACAGCAAACTTAGTTGAGACATTTTAGACACCGGTGTTTTGAAGAGAAAAACTATGACAATGAACCCATTGTATTTGTGAGAAGGACGTGGGTTAATTGTAAATTAATCTGTGAATTAGATTAGTTTTCTTTTTTTGTAGAACACTGTCAAAACTGGCTTTAAGAGAAAAAAAGTGTAAAACTTTTTTTTAGTGGGTTTAGACCAGGACTAAACCAGGACTAAACCAGGTCTAAACCAGGACTAAACCAGGACTAAACCAGGACTGGACCAGGACTAAACCAGGACTGGACCAGGACTAAACCAGGACTAAACCAGGACTGAACCAGGACTGAACCAGGACTGAACCAGGACTGAACCAGGACTGAACCAGGTCTAAACCAGGACTGAACCAGGACTGAACCAGGACTACAACAGGACTGAACCAGGACTACAACAGGACTGAACCAGGACTACAACAGGACTGAACCAGGACTACAACAGGACTGAACCAGGACTACAACAGGACTGAACCAGGACTGAACCAGGACTGAACCAGGACTGAACCAGGACTACAACAGGACTGAACCAGGACTACAACAGGACTGAACCAGGACTGAACCAGGACTGAACCAGGACTGAACCAGGACTGAACCAGGTCTAAACCAGGACTGAACCAGGACTGAACCAGGACTACAACAGGACTGAACCAGGACTACAACAGGACTGAACCAGGTCTAAACCAGGGCTGAACCAGAACTGAACCAGGACTGAACCAGGACTAAGACAGGACTGAACCAAGACTAAACCAGGACTGAACCAGGACTGAACCAGGACTGAACCAGGACTGAACCAGGACTACAACAGGACTGAACCAGGACTGAACCAGGACTAAACCATGACTGGACCAGGACTGGACCAGGACGTAACCAGGACTGGACCAGGACTAAACCAGGACTAAACCATGACTGGACCAGGACTGGACCAGGACTGGACCAGGACTAAACCAGAGACTAAACCATGACTGGACCAGAGACTGGACCAGGACTGGACCAGGAACTAAAACAGGACTAAGACAGGACTGAACCCGGACTGGACCAGGACTGAACCAGGACTGGACCAGGACTGGACCAGGACTAAACCAGGACTGGACCAGGACTAAACCAGGACTAAACCATGACTGGACCAGGACTGGACCAGGACTAAACCAGGACTGGACCAGGACTAAACCAGGACTAAACCATGACTGGACCAGGACTGGACCAGGACTGGACCAGGACTAAACCAGGACTAAACCATGACTGGACCAGGACTGGACCAGGACTAAACCATGACTGGACCAGGACTGGACCAGGACTAAAACAGGACTAAGACAGGACTGAACCCGGACTGGACCAGGACTGAACCAGGACTAAACCAGGACTAAACCAGGACTAAACCAGGACTAAACCAGGACTGAACCAGGACTAAACCAGGACTAAACCAGGACTATCTGAGGACGTAGTTTAAATGTGAAATGCTGTGTTCTGATTGGAGCAGAGACGTGGGGTTTGGACTTCGTCGTGTCTGGTTTTATTGACAGCGACAGGAGCAGGACAGGAAATCTGGTTACGATCCTCGTTTATGGGAAATATTCTCCTGTGAACCACAAACTACAGGATAAAAATGCTTTCATTTCCTCTAATCTGTAACTGGGTTAAGAATATTACTGCTTTAGAGTCACGACACGATAAAACGAAAATGTGCCAAAGTCAGTTTAAGATCTCATTTCTCCTACAAATAAGCAAAAAAATAAGCAGATTTTTGTCAATCTCCATTTAATTAAACCAAGACAAAACAATTCAGATCAAGATTGTTTTATTATTGTAGATTTTCTTTGTTGTTTTGCCGTTTAAACCAATTAAAAAGCTCCTGGACAGAAACTTTATTGACACACATTTACACTGTGCTCTTATTGTGAAAGGTGTTTGCTCGACATCAGGGAATAGAACCACTGACCTCCCACAGACTCCACACTTGATTTCTGTTCGTTTGTATTTACAGTTTTATGATTTCACTGTATATTTTTATATAAAACTGATTATAAATAAACTTTCCATGTATTTGTGGTCAGATTATTTCATATTTTTGCCTTTCTTTGGTAATTAAGATACAATTAGTGTGACATTAGTTCTATTTAATTACTTTTTTGAATCATGGAGTGAATAAATAAGAAGAATATTTCAGTTCTTAAGTGCAATTTTCTTGGTAAATAGTTTTCAAAATAATTGGTTTAAACTTGTAAAAGGCTAAAAACTCAACAAAAAAGTACTAAAACTAAGATTATTCTGAATTTAACACTTGTTTGTCTTTATTTTTTGATGTGTTTATAGTTTTTTAGTCCCGGGGCACAGGCCCTCAGCGGGTCCTGGTTCAGATCCTGGTTCAGATCCTGGTCAAGACCCCGTTCGGGCCCCAGTCCAGCTGTAAACCAGGACCACACTGTTTATAGCACTCCACATGTGTTTATCAAAACAGGAAGAAGTCCTGGTTTAGTCCTGGTTTAGTTTTAAGTTTAGCTCTGGTTTAGCCCTGGTCTAGTCCTGATTTAATCTTGGTTTAGTCCTGGTTTAGTCCTGGTTTAGTCCTGCTTCAGCCCTGGTCCAGTCCTGGTTCAGCCCTGGTCTAGTCCTGGTCCAGCCCTGGTCTAGTCCTGGTTTAGTCCTGGTTCCGTCCTGGTTTAAACCTAGTTTAGTCCTGGTTTAGTTTTAAGTTTAGCTCTGGTTTAGTCCTGGTCTAGTCCTGATTTAGTCCTGATTTAATCCTGGTTTAGTCCTGGTTTTAGTCCTGGTTTAGTCCTGGTTTAGTCCTGGTTTAGTCCTACTTTAGACCTGGTTTAATCCTGGTTTAGTCCTGGTTTAGTCCTGGTTAAGTCCTAGTTTAGACCTGGTTTAGTACTAGTTCAGTCCTGGTTCAGTCCTGGTCCAGTCTTGGTCCAGTCCTGGTCTCATTCTGTCTCAGTTCTTTCTTCGACTCAGGGCGAGGTCCTGGTCTTGAACTGATGCAACACTGGATTTTCCCGTCTGTGGAACAAATAAAACGTCTTTATCTAAATCAGATGAACTTTAAATCCACACGACGTCAGCAAAACTGGAATCTGAGTCCAGCCCACACGAGTCGAGGAGTTACACCTGTGCGACGTCTCTCCCCTTTAAAGGACGTCTCTCCCCTTTAAAGGACGTCTCTCCCCTTTAAAGGACGTCTCTCCCCTTTAAAGGACGTCTCTCCTCTTTAAAGGACGTCTCTCCCCTTTAAAGGACGTCTCTCCACTTTAAAAGACGTCTCTCTCTCCTTTAAAGGACGTCTCTCCCCCTTTAAAGGACGTCTGTCCCCTTTAAAGGGCGTCTCTCCCCTTTAAAGGACGTCTCTCCCCTTTAAAGGACGTCGCTCCCCTTTAAAGGACGTCGCTCCCCTTTAAAGGATGTCGCTCCCCTTTAAAAGGACGTCTCTTTCCTTTAAAGGATGTCGCTCCCCTTTAAAAGGACGTCTCTCCCCTTTAAAGGACGTCTCTCCCCTTTAAAGGACGTCGCTCCCCTTTAAAGGACGTCTGTCCCCTTTAAAGGGCGTCTCTCCCCTTTAAAGGACGTCTCTCCCCTCCCTCATTCACACTAGTTTCATGAATCTTGGTCAGAAAATCCTCTCCCTCCGAGCGTCACAAACACTTCCTGCTGAACTCCCGCCATCGATGACGATTTTTCAGATCAAAAACGTCATTTATCTGAGAATCTTCTGCTGTTTTAAGTCCTTAAATCATCACAGACTGAGCGTTTCTGCCTCTAAACACCATCATTGTAACAGCCTCTTAAAGTAGTACTTCAACAAAATTTGAAATATATTTATGAGTCGTCCAACCTGTCATAGGCCCTTTAAGTCTATCTTAGTCTATGTTATTTTATTCTTAAAATATATAAAAGAGGCATAAGATTATTATATTTTATTCATTGTTTTTTGTTGCACCTCACACCGAAGCAAGTTCCTATGTTTGTGAATTTTGACACTGACAATGGCAATAAACCGTTTCTGATTCTGAAGGAAATATACTTTTACTTTTCACTCGTTTAAAAAAAAAAAAAGTGCAGTAGAAAGTACAGATACTGCTCTGAAATTAAGTTTATTTACAAAAAGATTTCATGATTTTTTTAAAAGTTTGTTTTGGAACTGAACATTTCTTTTTTCTTCAAGTAATTTAAGGCTTCAGTTTTTACTTTTAGAAGGAATATTTATCAATAATAATCTTCAATCAGCGCCCTCTGGTGGTGATCTTTATCCTAACAGTGACATTTGTGCAGATGGTTTGAGCCTTTTGGATTTGTCTTTAAATGTTCATCTTTTATCGAGCGATGACCGTTTCATTGTTTGATTTTCTAACTTTGTGTCGATTTCATTTTCTGCTTTGTTTGCAATGTTCTAATACACATTTGCACCACCAGAGGGCGCTGGAGAGAACAGTTCATGGCCTCTGAGTGAAAACAAGTGCTGACAGCTTCAAAACAGTGGATTTATCTCGGAGCAAACCTGAGACACTGCAGTATTTATGAAGAATATTAATCTGACGTGGTTTATTTAACTCTAATTCATTTCACGCTGGTGAGAAAACAGACAACTTTTTGCCTCAGATGGAAAACTATCGATCTTTACCTGCACGAGCTGAAGGTAAGCAGCTAATGTTAGTGACTTTATTCACCTTATTCTGCCCCGCCCACTTTTGCCATTTTTTACACTTTTGTTGTAAACGCACTTCCGTTTGACGAGAACTCCATTAAAGCTACTGATGAACGAGGGAAAAGTCTGACGCTAAAATGTTACAGTTTAGAACAAAACCAAAGGAAAGATGTGTTTCGATTCAAGGAGTCAGTCTGTGGAACAACCTGGAGTGCAAAATTAAAACCTCCAAGTCCATTAATATTAAGAAATTATTAAGAATTAAGAAAGAAAAAGTATTAAGAAAAGCGTGAAACAATTGTTAGTGGGAAGATACAAAAGTGTTGTGTAGCAGGACGTCCTGAGTCGTCTTTTGTGTGATGTAGCAGAAAATCTTTCTTGTTTGTTTGTTTATTGTTTGTAATGCATCGCACTGGAAGTGTACGATTTCTGTTGATAAGGGGCAGATATCATAAGCTTTTGCTTCTTTCTGTGCCCTTTCATTCTCTGTGCTGAAAAGATTCAAGATGTATTTGTTTTGTTCTGTTGCTATGAATGAAATGAATAAATAAATGAAAAATGAAAATGAAAATGAAATGGGGTGCACAGTGGCAGAGCGGCTAGAGCTTCTGCCTCTCAATAAGGAGATCGTGGGTTTGAATCCCGGACCACCCCAACATCACACGATCTCTCTGGGTGGAGTCTGCATGTTCTCCTCGTGTTACCGTGGGTTCTCTCCAGGTTCTCTGGCTCCTCCCACCGTCCAAACACATGACTGTGGAGGTTAATTGACAACTCTAAATTGTCCATAGTGAATGAATGTGAGAG
The DNA here is from genome assembly GCA_019453435.1 of Rhinogobius similis. NCBI lineage: Eukaryota > Metazoa > Chordata > Actinopteri > Gobiiformes > Gobiidae > Rhinogobius > Rhinogobius similis. The sequence goes on along the minus strand of CM033639.1, from coordinate 22,250,803 downwards.
TCAATGGTTGTCTGTCCTTGTCTGTCTCTGTGTTTGTTGTGATGAGTTGGCCACTGTCCAGGGTGTACCCCGCCTAAGGCCCAAAGTCACTGGGATAGACTCCAGTCACCCGCGACCCCTAACGGGAATAAGCGGTAGAAAATGAATGAATGAAAATGAAATGTTATATAAAGTAGATTGATTTGTGTAAAATGTTTAATGAACACGAGCAACAAGTCACAACGCAACGATTTCCTGAAAACGTCTTTTTAGTCGAGTAGAACTTATTTTCTGTTGAGCTCGTCTGCTCCATGTAAACTAATACAACAGAAACAAGATGGCGGCGCATACGGCAACTTCAGGAATAAGGTGAATAATGTGACTCTTTAAAAAAAATGATTATTTCTACAACAGAGCGTCAGAACAGCACATTTTGGAGCGTTCATTCAGTCGTCGTGCTCTGTTTGAACCTGTCGCTGTTCTGCGTTTGCTCTCGTGAAGCACCGACGTCTAAAATAACCAAAAAAATGACCGTTTTTTTTCTCTTACATTGATCCATGTTCTCAAGATGCACCAGCAGAGGGCGCTCTAATCACACACGGACACATTTAACATGGCACATTATTATGTCAGTGTTCATTATGGGATTTTTAGACCATTATCAACTTAGTCACAATATTTTCTGTAAATCTAAAGATGAAAATAAAACATCTGGTGCAGAACAAAGTCATGATTTCAAATTCAGAAACTTTATTTACAATTCAATGGCACAAAACATTTTTAGAAATAAAATAAATACATCCTAAAACGTACAGTCCAGCAACAATCTGTCAGTGTTCAGAAATAAATACAATAGTTTTGCTTAAACTGATCAATAAATAGTTGCATTAAAAACTGCATTAAAATAAGTTATTTATTACAAGTTATTTTTTTGGTTCGCTTTTGCAAGAATAAAAATAAATCTAATGTCAAGGAAAAACTAAATCTGAAAGAAAAGTCAAGAAATTAAACGGTGTTTTTCAATCAGATTAAAAAATGTTACTTTTTTTGCCGTGTTGCAGAATTGTGTTGAACATATTTTTGCCTAATTGTGGTTCCATTTTTACTCATTAGTTTGTAGAAAGATTGGCCCAAATCGATGTATCGTTTCTCTGTAAAACTAAACCTAGTCGTCGGTGGAAGCTGTGGAGGTCAGAAGGTCAAAGGAGGAGCTGGAGGAGGGGCTGGAGGAGAGGCTGGAGGCGGAGCTGGAGGCGGAGCTGGAGGCGGAGCTGGGGGGAGGGGCGCTGGACGAGAGGATGGAGAACAGAGTGGGTTTGGGAGGTGCAGACTCAGCTTGGGCTTTGGTTTTAGCCAGTTTTGATCTGAAAGAAGAAAAGAGACATTAGAGACTAAACGCTAATAATTATAGTTTTAGTCAAACAGAACATTTAGACCAGGGCTATTCAACCTTATTTTCTGAGGGACAGATTTTTCAGAGGGTCATAGGCTCTGGACCCTTTTAACTACATTTGTTGTTGCACATAATATCTAGGGCTGCAGTCGACTAAAGACATGTCCCATCGACTCATTAATCGACTAAAAGGGGGTGTGGCAAAAGCTATCAAAAAAACCATAAAGAGTCTCCATGTCCCTGACCCAAACTGCACTCAATGAACACAACTGCACAGGAATTCATGCAATTTATACAGAAAAGTACAAGGAAACTGTGTATTTATGTTTTAGAGTTAGATTAAACTGATAATTCACTCCAAAATCTTTAGCCAACTCGTTCCACTTTTTCGACTAAAACACCATCAACCAATTCATCGACTAAACGACTAAAGGATCACAGCCCTAATCTCCACAACACTAGATCTTTGTCAATAATGAGCAAATAACTGCCGCTGTATTAGATTTTTATGGAAAAACAAAATACAAAATGAAAAACTGCCAATCCAGGACTGAAGCAGAATCGAACTAGGATTGGTCGTTAGGTTGTTAGCGTGTATGCTAATGTCTCTGACTCTGCTCCGGTGTTACGAGTGTCCAGAGGGTTCAGTCAAAACAGACCTGGATTTTCACAGTTTGATGTTTGGAGGCTAAAGCTAACTCTCCCATTGAAAATGCATTTGTGCTAACTCATAGAGGGGTACTGTGAGGTTTTAAAGAGAACATTGTACTCACATTTCGGCTCTGAGCCACGGAGCTCCATGATAGACACAGAACAGACCCTTCTCCGTCTGAACACTGGACCAGAAAAGTATTAAAATCATTAAAACACACAGCAATAAAATAATTAAAACATTCAGACAAATCAAAGTGTCGCAGCAGCGTCACAATTAGAAGAAGAACTCACATGAAGGCTCTGACACACTCGGCCGTTTTGGTCTGAGGTAAAATCCCGGTGATCTTCTCTTCGATCCGGTGGGTGCTCACTGTCTGGCAGCAGGTCGCCAGCTTTTCCACTGTAAACACGAGCAAGAATTTGTTCAGATTTCATTTTAAATCAGATTTAATCAAGTTGTAACTCAAACGTTTACGCCTATTTTCAGTCAGGTCTAGTTCACTCAAATAAATAATAAATGTATAGATCTTATTTTATCAGATTTTTATGTCCCAAATTAGTGTAAATGTGTCCATTTTTACAAATAAAACGTCTAACAGTTTCTAAAGTTAAAGAGGCACTGTGGAACATTTCTGGAGAGGCGAGTCTGCTCATACTAAGAGTTTTGAAGCGATAAAAAATTAAAATTCCTGATTGGGTTGTGCCCCTTGAATCTTGAATTTTTATGTTCTAAATCAGACAATATATCTGCATTGGTATTATTGGATTTATTTATTATTATAGGTTTTTTTTTTTTTTTTTTGTTAAAATTGCAAAATGTCCCAACTTACTAAAAAAGTCAAATAAATCCATATTGGCCTCTAAAGCTCATCCTTACGCCCTGGAACACTTTCGTCCTTTAGAGAAACTTTATTTTCTAATTTAAATGCAAAGTTTGTCTGAGGCGGCACAATGTGTTTCAGAAAATGGATTTGTTTTAAAAAAACATCTAAAAGACACCGGTTTTGCAGAATTACCAACGTAATTCATTTCTTTGCCTGAAGCATTTAAACTAAAACATCTCCCTGAAAATCAGAGCAGCCTCCACCAGAAAAGTTACCCAATGCAGCTTTAAGTGGATAAGACTGACAGTAAACTATTGTATGAAAGAATAATAATAATAATAATAATAAAATAGTATAATAATAATAATAATCACAAACCTTGAGCAGATGCAGAGTGGGACAGAGCCAGCAGCGTCACCGTCACAAACGCCAACAGTTTCACAAACGCAAACATTTTGGAGAAAAGTTTTACGGCTTCAAACGTCAAGTAAGAAATAAATAAAGTAATAAGTGCGTTTGAGGAGAGAGTGGTGTTTGAGGAGCGAGTGGTGTTTGAGGAGCGAGTGGTGTTTGAGGAGCGAGTGATGTCTGAGGAGCGAGGAGAGTGTTTTAAAGCCACAGAAGCAGAAGTGCCACGTCCGTTTCCTCTGAAGCAACACGACATTGTCATGTTTTCGGGATTTCCATCAAGTCACGGTCTACTTCGGAAAAACTTTCACAACTTTTGATTGAGAAAAGAGAGTGATTCTGCGAAGGCGACAGGAAAGCCTATCAGGTCAAACTCTGGGAGAAACCACTTCAACAGGACCAGAACGTGGAGCGAGTCAAAGATCAGGAGCAGAAGTGACGGGACGATCGAGTCAAAGCAGATCTGTGTTTTTTTACATTCTGGCAGTTTGAACGTTTTCTCTAGAAGCTTCAGCAGAGCTTCATCCAAGTGACGCTTCACTTTTCAATCTCTTCTTGTGAAATCAGATGTTGAAATAAAGGCGTGACAATCTGAGCGTTGAATACTTTAAAGATGAATTTTTCTTTTGAAATTTTTAAACTGAGATAAATTCAATTCAACTTTATTACAGACTTTATTTTCCAAACAAACACAAGTGCAAAAATAAACAATTATTTATTTAGTTTTTGTCCTTTTCAGTTGGGTTTGTCATATAAAAGTGACAAAGACGCATCTAAAAGTGACAAAGACTCACTTAATTACAACAAACACAACTTAATTTGACAAAAATGTGACTAAAAACGTCAAAATTATCCTTAAAATGTGAATCTGAATAGAAAATCACAATTATATATTTTTTCCTAAATGGTGCAGCTCTATTAAAGGCAACAGAAAAAACAAAGTGAACACAAATCATGATCAAATCGAAATCATTATCTGGCCCCAAGAAAACCGTGATCATAATTTTAGACTTAATGGTCTGCTCTGGTGATGTTCTAGTGGTCGGTGGCATGCCGTGGTGGCCTTTAAACCCAAAACGTGTGCCACGACTCAAAAAAGGTTCATTCAAATACAAATGAAATAAAACTGGGACAAACCCCCCCGTCTGACTCCATTCCTGACTCATGAATGTAATGTGAAGCAAAAAACATTAAATAAAGCACAAAATCTGATACAAAAGTGAGACAAACTAAATCATACGTGAAAGAAACACAAATGTCAAATCGATTTAAAGCTGCACTGTGTAAGTTTTCTGGTTAAAGGTCCATCACCTGATTTTTACATAAAATTAGTGCTGTCAACAGAGTTAAAAAATGGATCTGATTAATCACGATTAATCGCATCACACACTTTTTCAAGCGTTATTATTATTAACGTGTCTATTTTGACGTATTTTTGCACATTTTCTTCTGAAAATTAAATCATTTTATTATTTCACAAATCTAAATACATTGTTTAAAAGCCCAACCAATAAAGTCTAGACACTGCATTTCGTGTTGAATCTGTGGCTCATGTTTCAGGTTAATCTGGGCTTCACGACCAAACACAGGTTTAATGGGCCCTTCAAACACTCATAGAACTATAGTTACACACAGGTAACTGACATTAAAGGTGACAGTTGGAGCTGGTGTTGGTCTGAACTGAGACTCAGCCTTAAAGCACGAACAGGTCAGGGTGAGGTCAGAGGTCAGTGTGAGGTCAGAGGTCAGTGTGAGGTCAGTGTGAGGTCAGAGGTTAGTGTGAGGTCAGTGTGAGGTCAGAGGTCAGTGTGAGGTCAGACGTCAGAGTGAGGTCAGTGTGAGGTCAGTGGTCAGTGTGAGGTCATTGTGAGAGGTCAGAGGTCAGAGGTCAGTGTGAGGTCATTGTGAGGTCATTGTGAGAGGTCAGAGTGTGGTCATTGTGAGAGGTCATTGTGAGGTCATTGTGAGGTCAGAGGTCATTGTGAGGTCAGTGAGAGGTCAGAGGTCAGTGTGAGGTCGTTGTGAGAGGTCAGAGGTCAGTGTGAGGTCATTGTGAGGTCATTGTGAGAGGTCAGAGTGTGGTCATTGTGAGAGGTCATTGTGAGGTCAGAGGTCATTGTGAGGTCAGAGGTCAGTGAGAGGTCAGAGGTCAGTGTGAGGTCGTTGTGAGGTCAGAGGTCAGTGTGAGGTCATTGTGAGAGGTCAGAGGTCATTGTGAGGTCATTGTGAGGTCAGAGGTCATTGTGAGGTCAGTGTGAGGTCATTGTGAGGTCATTGTGAGAGGTCAGAGGTCATTGTGAGGTCATTGTGAGGTCAGAGGTCATTGTGAGGTCAGTGTGAGGTCATTGTGAGGTCATTGTGAGAGGTCAGAGTGAGGTCATTGTGAGAGGTCAGAGGTCATTGTGAGGTCATTGTGAGGTCAGAGGTCATTGTGAGGTCAGAGGTCATTGTGAGGTCAGAGGTCATTGTGAGGTCATTGTCAGAGGTCAGAGTGTGGTCATTGTGAGAGGTCAGAGGTCAGTGAGAGAGGTCATTGTGTGGTCAGTGTGAGAGGTCAGAGGTCAGTGAGAGAGGTCAGTGTGTGGTCAGTGTGAGAGGTCAGAGGTCAGTGAGAGAGGTCAGTGTGTGGTCAGTGTGAGAGGTCAGAGGTCAGTGAGAGAGGTCAGTGTGTGGTCAGTGTGAGAGGTCAGAGGTCAGTGAGAGAGGTCAGTGTGTGGTCAGTGTTGGATACAAAGGGAACTAAAAAAAAAAAACTTGCTAAAACATAAACCCACAGACTTTAACAGGTCCAAAACCTTTAGGAAATATACTTTTACTTTTCAGTCCAGTTAAAAAATGCAGTGCCCCTGATGTACAGTGGATGGACAGTTTAGTTCCAGATGTGAGTTTGACAGAAGCTGTTACAGAGTAAAGACACCAGTGTCACAGAAAGAGAATGAACCTCGACTTAATGGAGCCAGAACAGACTCCAGGTTCACTTCCTGTTTGAAACGCAGCAGCAGCTCCAGGTGTCCAGTGATATTGTACGGTCTATGGTACATACATAGAGCCCTTTAAGGTGGATGAAAATGTATATTATGGCCCCACCCTAAACCACAAAGGGCGGCCATTTTGGTTCAAAGTTGAGACATCCGAAATTCAACGCCCACGTTTTAACAAACTTGTCTCAAACTCCAAACTGAGTCAGTGTGATCAGAACAAATGTGGGATCCAAAGTTGATCAAAGAATTAGGTGTGGCCATAACGAGCTCTTAACGAACAAACTCACGATTTCAGATTCAGAAACTTTATTTACAATTCAAATTCACAAAACATTTTTAGAAATAAAAGTAAAATAAAATACATACATCCTAAAACATACAGTGCAGCAACAATCTGTCAGTATTCAGAAATACATTTGTTTTGCTTAAATTAATTAAATAGTTTGACCAAATGCAATTATAAAAACTGTATTAAAATAAGTGCTTTATTTGGTTGAAGTTTGCGAGAATAAAAATAAATCTAATCTTAATGCTCTTAAGATTAAATTTAAGAAAATGAATGTTTTTCAATCATTTAAAAACATGTTTCTGCTCTTACATAGTACTTTGATTTGATGCATTTTTATAGTGATTTTTGTGCATTTTAATGATTTGTTTGTTACTTTACAAATAACTAGTTCTGTGTTTTACACATTTAAAAGATGATAAAAATCAGGTTCAAGCGCTTTTAAAGAAATGTACTGACGTTCTAAAAAAATTCTAGCTGTAAAACAACTTTTTAGCCAATACGAGATCCGATATTTGCCGATACCAAGATTTTATCATTCACAGCAAGACACAGAAATCTACTTTAAGCGGTGGGTTCAGAGGAGGAACTAGGGGCGGAGCTACTCGTGGTGGAGCTGGAGGAGGTGCTTTTTTAACTTTACTTTATTGGTGTCCCCAATGGGGCAAATAGTTTAGTAGCGCAGAGATAAACAGAAGCAAAAAGAAAAACAAAGCAAAGAGACAAAGAGAAGCAAAGAGAAAAAACAGAGCTGAAGTAGGAGCAACTCATGGTGGAGCTGGAGGCGGAGCTACTCGTGGTGGAGCTGAAGGCGGAGCTACTTGTGGTAGAGCTGGAGGCGGCGCTACTCGTGTTGGAGCTGGGTGAAGCGGCGCTGGACAAGAGGATGGGGAACAGAGTGGTTTTGGGAGGAGCAGACTCAGCTTGGGCTTTGGCTTTGACCCATTTTAATCTGAAAGAGACAAAACATTAGAGAAAAGAAGCAGAGAATAAACACAAATTATTATATAATAATAATAATAATAATAATAATAACATAATATAATAATTATAGTTTTAGTCAAACAGAACATTTAGATCAGGGCTATTCAACCTAATTTTCTGAGGGACAGATTTCTCTGAGGGTCATGGGCTCTGGGCCGGGGGGGTGTGACACTTTTAACTACATTTGTTGTTGCACATAATATCTAGGGTTGCAGTCGACTAAAGACATGTCCCATCGACCCAAGTCATTTTATGGATCCTTTAGGGAGGAGCTTTTAAACATGATGAACTGCTCTCTTCAGACAGGGGTCTTTCCCACTGCCTTTAAAGCGGCGGCGGTGAGGCCCCTGCTGAAGAAGAGCAATTTAGACTTTAATGATTTTAACAACTACAGACCGGTATCTAACTTACCATTTTTAAGTAAAATTTTAGAAAAAGTTGTTTTTACTCAACTTAACTATTTCTTAAACTCACATGATATTTTTGAGAAATATCAGTCTGGTTTTAGGGTAAACCACAGTACCGAGACAGCCTTGACAAAGATTTTAAATGATTTTAGATTAAGTTATGATTCTAAACAGGTGACAGTGTTGGTTCTACTGGATCTAAGCGCTGCCTTTGATACAGTAGACCACACTATTCTTTTAAACAGACTCAAGCACCTGGTGGGCCTCTCTGGTACTGCGCACAAATGGTTTACTTCCTATCTCACAGACAGAACATTCATGGTAAGTCTAGATACCTGCTCCTCCAAGGTCCATAAAATCACATGTGGTGTGCCCCAGGGTTCAATTTTAGGTCCTGTACTTTTTAACTTGTACATGCGCCCTCTGCTGGTGTCATCAGGAGACATGGAGTCAACTTCCACAGTTCTGCTGATGATACACAGCTTTACATCTCCATGTCTCCTGATGACACCAGGCCAATGGATGCTCTTTTTAACTGCATTTTAGACATCAAATCCTGGATGGCAGAAAACCTTCTCCAGCTTAACCAGGACAACACTGAGGTTTTAGTCATCGGTCCTGAGGCCCAGAGAGAGAAACTTTTATCCAAACTACAAGCACAGTCTTTTAATCCATCAGCACAAGTAAAAAACCTGGGCGTTATCTTTGACTCTGAGCTCACTTTTATTCCACACACCAAGAACATCACAAAAATAGGTTTTTATCACTTAAAGAACAGCCCGAGTCCACATTACACCGGTTTTAAAATCACTGCATTGGCTCCCCGTGTGTTTCAGGATCGACTTTAAGGTTCTTTTACTGGTTTATAAATGTCTTAATGGTCTTGGGCCTTCTTATCTATCAGAACTGCTTTTACCATATGAACCCTCGCGGCCCCTGCGCTCCTCCTCGGGCCCCTGCGCTCCTCCTCGGGCCCCTGCGCTCCTCCGACAGTCGGCTCCTAGTCATTCCCAAAGTCAGGACACACTCACGGAGAGGCGTCTTTCCAGTACTACGGCCCTCGTCTGTGGAACGGCCTGAGGAGAACCTCAGGGCCGCAGAGAACGTTAGGTTTTTAAGAGCAGCTCAAGACCCACCTTTTTAGTTTAGCTTTTGACTAATATTTAATTTAATCAGTTCATTTAATATATTTATTTATCCTATTTATTGTGTTTATTTAACTTAGGCTTAGCATTTTAGTTGTATTTATTTATTATTTATTTAGTTTTACTCTATTTCAACCCAATTATTGACTTATTTCTTAATATTTATCTATTGTTTTATTCATTTTAGACTCTCCAGTGTTTCCTCTGAGGGGCCCTCTGTACCAGAAGCGGCGGTCGTCTGTGGCTGTGGGGCCCTGGCTCATGGGCCCCTGGTGGAGGTGTTTGCCTCATCTCTAGGCCCTGAGTTTGTGTCCTGTGGCTGTGGCCGACTCTGCTCCTGGTGCAGACGGCTCCTCTGATGGTGCTTGTTCAGCTGGTGTATCTGTACTCAGCCTCATGTCTCTTAAAACGTGTGTGTGTGTGCGTGTGTGTGTGCGTGTGTGTGTGTGTGTGTGTCTGTGTGTATGTGTGTGCGTGCGTGTGTGTGTGCGTGTGTGTGTGTGTGTGTCTGTGTGTATGTGTGTGCGTGCGTGTGTGTGTGCGTGTGTGCGTGTGTGTGTACGTACAGGCTTGTATATGTGACTGCCTATGGGGGGGGGGGGTTGGTTGAGTGGGCTGGGTGGCTGTGGGGGAGGTTGGGAGGGAAACGGGATGTGGGAATGTTTTTAATGCACTGTAAAGCACTTTGTGTTACATTATATGTATGAAAAGCACTATATAAATAAAGTTTGATTGATTGATTAATCGACTAAAAGGGGGTGTGGCAAAAGCTGTCAAAACCGTAAAGAATCTCCATGTTTCTGACCCAAACTGCACTCAATGAACACAACTGCACAGGAATTCATGCAATTTATACAGAAAAGTACAAGGAAACTGCGTATTTATGTTTTAGAGTTAGATTAAACTGATAATTCACTCCAAAATCTTTACCCAGCTCATTCCATTTTTTTTCTTTTTGCTGTTGTCAAATAAAAATCGAATAAATGATTTGTCGACTGATAAAATGTAGGTCGACTAAATCACCATCGCCCACATAATCGACTAAACGACTAAAGGATCACAGCCCTAATCTCCACAGCACTAGATCTTTGTCAATAATGAGCAAATAACTGCAGCTGTATTAGATCTTTGTGGAAAAACAAAACACACATTTTTTTCTTGTGAAAAACTGCCAATCCAGGACTGAAGCAGAATCAAACCAGGACTAACTCAGAATCAAACCAGGACTAACCCAGAATCAAACTAGGACTAACCCAGAATCAAACCAGGACTAACCCAGAATCAAACCAGGACTAACCCAGAATCAAACCAGGACCAAAAAAGTATAAACTAGGACTAACCCAGAATTAAAATCAGTAAAAAGAGTCATTGTTTGGAGTCTGGTTTGTGGGCAGCGAGCTGAACAGCCCTGATATAAACCCCACAGCAGTGACGTGTTTAGAAAAGCTACAGTCTGGTACTTTTCAAACTCTTATCACATTCATGTGCCTCATTTGCATGTGCAGCGTTCCAGTCGTCCTCAGATCAGATTCTCTGAGGTCAGACTTATAAATTCAGTGCATTATTGTCCAGAAAAACGTTATTGGAAATGTTTATTATGAGGTTGTTAGCATGTATGCTAATGTTTTTTTTATTGTTTTATCATTTTATTAGGATCCCCATTAGCTGTCCATTTAATGGACGCTAATCTTCCTGGGGTCCTCCTTAAAAATTGCCGTTAGATCATTCAAATAAATAATACATTACCAAATTATCAAAATCATAATTTAATACAAGTAACGGTTACATAAACAAAATGTTGGCGCTAATCGCTAACATTAACAATCCACACAAACACCTGTGCACGTGGTAATGTTTGGAGGCTAAAGCTAACTCTCCCATTGAAAATGCATTTGTGCTAACTCATAGAGAGGTACTGTGAGGTTTGTGTTTTAAAGAGAACATTGTACTCACATTTTGGCTCTGATCCACGGAGCTTTAGGATGGACACAGAACGGACCCTTCTCCGTCTGAACACTGGACCAGAAAAGCATTAAACTAAATAAAACACACAGCATTAAAATAATTAAAACACACAGCATTAAAATAATTAAAACACACAGCTTTAAGACAAATCAAAGTGCTGCAGCAGCGTCAGATTCAGAAGAAGAACTCACATGACAGCTCTGACACACTCTGGAGTTTTGCGCTGAAATAAAATCCCAGTGATCTTCTCTTCAATCCGGTGGGTGCTCACAGATTTACAGCAGGTCTCAAACTTTTTAACTGGAAACAAACACATGTGAATTATTCTTAATGCAAGGAAAAAACATGCAAGAATATATTCAGATTTAATTTTTGGGAGGAGCAGACGTAGCTGAACTGTGTATTTATATTTTAGAGTTAGATTAAACTGATAATTCACTCCAAAATCTTTAGCCAAGTTGTTCTTTTTTCTTTTCGCTGTTGTCAAATAAAAATATAATAAATGTTTTGTCGACTGATAAAATGTAGGTCGACTAAAACACCACCAGAAAAGTTACCCAATGCAGCTTTAAGTAAGACTGACATAGTAATCAATTATATAAAATAATAATAATAATAACAAACCTTGAGCAGATGCAGAGTGGGACAGAGCCAGCAGCGTCGCCGTCACAAACGCCAACATTTTGGAGAAAAGTTTAACGGTTTCAAACGTCAAGTAAAAAATAAAGTGATAAATAAGTGCGTTTGAGGAGCGAGTGATGTCTGAGGAGCGAGTGATGTCTGAGGAGCGAGGAGAGTGTTCTTAAAGCCACAAGAGCAGAAGTGTCACCTCCGTTTCCTCTGAAGCAACACCATTAAAATACTTTTTCTGCATATCAACCACGTCATGGTCCACTACGGAAAAAACCTTCACACCTTTTATTTGCAGAAGAGAAGAGAGAAGAGACAGGAAAGCCTTTCAGGTCAAACTCTGAGAGAAACCACTCCAACAGGACAAGGAGCGAGTCAAAGATCAGGGTTAGGGTTACATCAGTGTTTATTGTGGGATTTTTAGACCATTATCAACTCAGCCACATTGTTTTATGTAAATCTAAAGTCTGATGAAAATAAAATCTGGTGCAGAACAAATTCATGATTTCAGATTCAGAAACGTTACTTACAATTCAAATTCACAAAAAAAAATTTTGAAATAAAAGCGAAATGAAATAAATACGTCCTAAAACGTACAGTGCAGCAACAATCTGTCAGTATTCAGAAATAAATACAATAGTTTTGCTTAAATTCATTAAATAAATAGTTTGACCAAATGCAATTATCAAAACTGCATTAAAATAAGTGCTTTATTTGGTTCAAGTTTGCAAGAATAAAAATAAATCTAATCTTAATATTCTAAATTGAAGAAAATAAATGTTTTTCAATCATATTTAAAAACATGTTTCTGCTCTTACATAGTACTTTGATTTGATGCATTTTTATAGTGATTTGTGTTTATTTTAATGATTTGTTTGCTACTTTAAAAATAACTAGTTCTGTTTATTACACTTTGTAGATGTTGCTCCCTGGAAGAAGACACTGGCGCAGATTCATTCTTTTAGCTTTTATTAAAAGGTGCACTTACACGCAGAGGTCTGAGCACAGGAGAGTCTACATTCATGTTTACATTGAGGCGTTATATACCGTTCACTTCACGTCACATGTTACAACAGTCAAGTTAAAATACTGTGTACGTGGCAGTCAAAATGGGCCTCTGGTCCTTTATACTTTGAACATTTGAAATGTAAGGCTAAACAAATAACACAACAGTGATATAGCCATTTCCCAGACAGTTCAGTCTGGGACATAATGCACACAAGTTACTATATTGAATATTAAAGAAACAGATCGAAATTATCCACAACTTTAAAAGGCGCTTGAATCTGATTTTTACCATCTTAAAAGAGATGTATTGATGTTTTTAAAATATTCCAGCTGTAAAACAACTTTTTAGCCAATAACGAGATCCGATATTTGGCGACAACAATATTTAGATTTTATAATTCACAGCAAGACACATAAATCTACTTTAAGCTACAGTAAAGTTCACATATAACATTTTCACTTATAAATCAATAATAACAAATAACAAAAATAATGTGTTTACGTGGGATTTAAATAATCTGTCTTGATTTCAGGATAATAATCTTAATTTCAGACAAATTAATATTAGTTTAAACTGTTTATTTGACTAGATTAACTAGATTATTTTACTTGTTTCAAATTATCTGCCAATGAGTTAAGATAATTTTACTTTAATTTCCTTTTTTAAAGCTAAAATACCACATAATCAGTGAGAAATACTTTGAAAATTGTGAAAAATTATGTGTCATATCAGTCAAACTACTACTACTAAAAATATAAATTAAAGTGATTTTAACAGAGGGTAGATGTACATTATTGTGTTGAACATGTGGCCATATTTTTGCCTAATTGTGGTTCCATTTTTACTCTTTAGTTTGTAGAAAGATTGGCCGATACCGATACTGGAACCGATACATCGTTTCTCTGTAAAATTAAACCTAGTCGTCAGTGGAAGCTGTGGAGGTCAGAAGGTCAAAGGAGGAGCTGGAGGCGGAGCTGCTCGTGGTGGAGCTGGGTGGAGCGGCACTGGACGAGAGGATGGAGAACAGAGTGGTTTTGGGAGGAGCAGACGTAGGTTTGGCTTTGGATTTGACCCATTTTAATCTGAAAGAGACAAAACATTAGAGCAAAGAAGCAGAGAATAAACAAATAAAACTATAATTATTAGCAAACAGAACATTTAGACCAGGGCTATTCAACTTCATCTTCAACAACAGATTTTTCGGAGGGTCATGGGCTCTGGGCCAAATGGTGTGACACTTAACTACATTTGTTGTTGCACATAATATCTACAACACTAGATCTTTGTCAGTCATTATCAAATAACTGCAGCTGTATAAGATTTTTGTGGAAAAACAAAATACACATTTTTTTCTTCCTGTGAAAAACTGCCAATCCAGGACTGAAGTAGAATCAAACTAGGAGCAAATACCAACCAGGTCTGAACCAGGACTAACCCAGAATCAAACCAGGACTAACCCAGAATCAAACCAGGACCAAAAAAGTATAAACTAGGACTAACCCAGAATTAAAATCAGTAAAAAAGAGTCAGTGTTTGGAGTCTGGTTTGTGGGCAGCGAGCTGAACAGCCCTGATATAAACCCTACAGCAGTGACGTGTTTAGAAAAGCTACAGTCTGGTACTTTTCAAACTCTTATCACATTCATGTGCCTCATTTGCATGTGCAGCGTTCCAGTCGTCCTCAGATCAGATTCTCTGAGGTCAGACTTATAAATTCAGTGCATTATTGTCCAGAAAAATGTTATTGGAAATGTTTATTATGAGATTGTTAGCATGTATGCTAATGTCTGCGCTAATCGCTAACATTAACAATCCACACAAACACCTGTGCACATGGTCATGTTTTATAACTCTGTGTCCAGAGGGTTCAGCCAAAACAGACCTGGTTTTTCATAGTTTGATGTTTGGAGGCTAACGCTAACTCTCCCATGGGAAATGCATTTGTGCTAACTCATAGAGAGGTACTGTGAGGTTTGTGTTCTAGAGAACATTGTACTCACATTTTGGCTCCGAGCCACGGAGCTTTAGGATGGACACAGAACAGACCCTTCACCGTCTGAACACTGGACCAGAAAAGTATTAAAACAATTAAAACACACAGCATTAAGACAAATCAAAGTGCTGCAGCAGCGTCAGATTCAGAAGAAGAACTCACATGAAGGCACTGACGCACTCGGTCGTATTGGGTTGATAAAAAATCCCAGTGATCTTCTCTTTAATCCGGTGGGTGCTCACCGACGTACAGCAGGTCGTCAACTTTTCTACTGGACACAAACACGTGGAATTATTCTTAAAACAAGGAAAAACATACAACAATATGTTCAGATTTAATTATAAACCAAATGTATTCAAGTAAGTCAAAAAAATTAAGTGCATTTGAATTTTTACATCTATTTTCAGTTGGGTCCAGTTTACTCAAATACACAATAATAATGTTTATAAAATTAAAGGTGCACTGCGTAACTTTTCTGGAGAGACGAGTTCGCTCACTAAGTTTTTGAGCAATAAAAAATGAATATTCCTGTGATTGGGCCGTGCCTCTTGATCCGAGCTGCCGCCGTCATGTTGTCATTCGATGGTTCTAAAATAATTACTGTTTCTTAAATTTACGCCTTGAGTAAAAGTGATTTGAATATTTGTGAAGCTAGATTAAAAAAAAAAAAAAAACTTCACCTTCAGCTCATCCTTACAATAACACTTTTCTCTTTGGAAAAACTTTATTTTTCAATTTAAATGTAATGTTTCTCAGGTCTAATATTAAAAACTAGAATTAAAACGTTTGTGTCTGAGGCGGCACAATGTGTTTCAGATTTGTTCAAATTAGTTTTAAAAAATATACATTTTAAAACATCTAAAAGACACCGGTTTTTCAGAATTACCAACACATTTCTTTGCCCAAAACATTTAAACTAAAACATCTCCAAAATCAGAGCAGCCTCCACCAGAAAAGTTACCCAATGCAGCTTTAAGTGGATAAGACTGACAGTAAACTATTGTATGAAAGAATAATAATAATAATAATAATAATAATGAAATAGTATAAGAATAATAATAACAATCACAAACCGTGAGCAGATGCAGAGTGGGACAGAGCCAGAAGCGTCACCGTCACAAACGCCAACAGTTTCACAAACGCAAACATTTTGGAGAAAAGTTTAACGGTTTCAAACGTCAAGTAAAAAATAAAGTAATAAGTGCGTTTGAGGAGCAAGTGATGTCTGAGGAGCGAGTGATGTCTGAGGAGCGAGTGATGTCTGAGGAGCGAGGACAGTGTTTTAAAGCCACAGAAGCAGAGGTGGCACGTCAGTTTCCTCTGAAGCAACACATTAAAATAGTTTTTCTGCATATCGACCACGTCATGGTCCACTACGGAAAAAACCTTCACACCTTTTATTTGCAGAGAGTGAGATTCTGCAGAAGAGACAGGAAAGCCTTTAAGGTCAAACTCAGAGAAACCACTCCAACAGGACAAGAATGTAGAACGAGTCAAAGATCAGGAGCAGAAGTCACTTTCCAATCCTTGTGGTGAAATATGTTTAATGTTGAAAATGTGGAAATTAAAGGCGTGACAATCTGAGCATTGAATATTTTAAAAGTGAATTTTTCATTTTTAAACTGAGAAAGACATACACTTAAAAATATAAACTCAATACTTGTTTTTACTCCCATTGTTCCTGAGCTGAACTCATATAAAACACACAAAAGACCCGAGTCAGTTGTTATTGACCGTCTGAGGCACGTGCAGAGTTCATGCTGACTTTGACCCCTAAATACACATCATGTGTCTCTGCTCCGCTGCACCACGCACTGCGCAGAACTTACGCAGCCATCGAAATGAATGAAGCCCGTTCCACATCCCGCGTAAGCGCTGCGCCTTGGCTCCGCCCCTCCGCCGCTCTCCCACAGAATTGCGGATGAAGTCTATTTTCTTCTCCACCAGAGTCCGACCGGATCAAGCCCCACAGTTTAGATCGCACCAAACAGGGACAAGATCAGGGAACGACATGCAGCACAAACTCACGACGCTTAGGCATATGTGCTGTCCACTCAACCACACGGCACATATTCATGCTGTCTAATCAGCATCTTGATATGCCCCACTGTGAGGTGGGAGGAGTTAACACAACATTCTACTGTAGAGGTTAGAATGTGATGTAGGTGTCAGAGGGACCGCCTTCAGCTGCTTTAAATCCTGTTTATGGGACAAATGTAAATCAGAGCTCCTCCCCTTTCTCTAAAGTGACCTACGGTGTGCCACAAGGGTCAGTCCTGGGGTCAGTTCAGTTCACTCTTTATTTGCTGTTGTTAGGTAAGATTATCAGAAAGCATGGTATTAACTTCCACTGCTGTGATCAATGAAACCTGATCAGACCATCGAGTACAGATTCAGTGCCTGTGAAGGACCTGGATGACAATTATCTGCTCCTTAACCCTGAAAAAAACAAGGTTTCTCTGGACAATGTCACTGTAGCCTCCAGTTCTACTGTTACTGTTATTTGATCAAGAGCTCTCCTTCAAAGCACACATAAATAAAGCCTGTAATACAGCCTACTTTCACCTGCGTAGCAACCAAAATTAGAAAACTCTTCCCTAAAAGTGATGCTGAAAAATTCCTGCTGCATTTGTCACATCCAGATCAGACTAACGGCCTGCAGCGTGTCCTGAAAGCTCTAAAAGAAGATTACAACAGGTTCAAAATGCAGCAGCAGATTATTAACAGGAACTAGAAGAAAAGATCATATTACCCCAGTGTTAGAGTCCCTTCACTGGCTTCCCATTGAGTTTAGAATCAAATTTAAACTCCTACTTCTCACTTGTGAAGCCATAAATGACTCGGCCCCATCGAACTCAAAGATGTGACAGTAGAGTACCCATCCAAACAGAGCACTTCACTCTCAAACGCTGGACTATTGTTGGTCCTGGAGTCTGTAAAAGCACAGCAGGAGGTGGAGCTTCTGTTCATGTTAAAGAGGCACAGGCTCTACATTTAAGACCAGGCTCAAAACGCTCCTCTTTGAAAATGCTTATGTCAGGACAGTGAGGAACAGAATTAAAACCTACAGTGTTAGCTCCGCTGCCCCCTACTGTGCTGGAGGAAGTATGGAGCTGAACTCCGTCCTCTGGTTCTTCTACTTTCATCAACAAGATTTAAGATATATAAACATAAATATATATATATAAATATAAAATAAGATATTATGGCCCCGCCCTAAACCACACAGGGCGGCGGCCATTTTGGTTCAGAGTTGAGACGTCCAAAATTCAACGCCTACATTTTAACGACTCTGACTCCAAACTAAGTCAGTGTAATCAGAACAAATGTGGGATCCAAAGTTGATCAAAGAATTAGGTGTGGCCATAACGAGCTCTTCACCAACAAACTCACGATTTCAGATTCAGAAACTTTATTTACAATCAAATTCACAAAACATTTTTAGAAATAAAAGCGACATAAAATACATACATCCTAAAACATGCAGCAACAATCTGTCAGTATTCAGAAAGACATTTGTTTTGCTTACATTCATTAAATAAATAGTTTGACCAAATGCAATTATAAAAACTCTTTATTTTACTCTAAGTTTGCAAGACTAAAAATAAATCTAATCTTAATATTTTTAAGATTAAATTGAAGAAAAATGTTTTTCAATCATTTAAAAACATGTTTCTGCTCTTACATAGTACTTTGATTTAATGCATTATTATAGTGATTTTTGTGTATTTTAATGATTTGTTTGCTACTTTAAAAATAACTAGTTCTGTTTTTTACACTTTTAAAGACGGTAAAAATCAGGTTCAAGCGCCTTTAAAGAAATGTACTGATGTTTTTAAAATATTCTAGCTGTAAAACAACTTTATCCAATACCGATATCCAATATTTGCCGATAACAATATTTAAATTTTATAATTCAAAGAGAGACACATAAATCTACTTTAAGCCACAGTAAAGTTCATATATTACGTTTTCACTTATAAATCAATAATAACAAATAACAAATATAATGTGTTTACGTGGGATTTAAATCATTTGTCTTGATTTCAGGATATTAATCTTACTTTCAGACAAGTTAATATTAGTTTAAACTGTTTATTTGCTGCAACTAGATTATTTTACTTGTTTCAAATGATCTGCCAATGAGTTAAGATAATTTTACTTTAATTTCCTTTTTTAAAGCAAAAATACCACATAATCAGTGAGAAATACCTTGAAAATTGTGAAAAATTATGTGTCATATCAGTCAAACTACTACTGCTAAAAATATAAATGAAAGTGATTTTAACAGAGGGTAGATGTACATTATTGTGTTGAACATGTGGCCATATTTTTGCCTAATTGTGGTTCCATTTTTACTGTTTAGTTTGTAAAAAGATTGGCCGATACCGATACTGGAACCGATACATCGTTTCTCTGTAAAATTAAACCTAGTCGTCGGTGGAAGCTGTGGAGGTCAGAAGGTCAAAGGAGGAGCTGGAGGCGGAGCTGCTCGTGGTGGAGCTGGAGGCGGAGCTGGAGGAGGAGCTTGATGGGTCTGGAGGAGGAGCTTGATGGGTTTGATGTGGGTTCAGAGGAGGAACTGACTGTTGTGAATCTGGAGGAGGAGCTTGATGGGTCTGATGTGGGTTTAGAGGTGGAACTGACTGTTGTGAATCTGGAGGAGGAGCGGGAGGCAGAGCTACTCGCGGTGGAGCTGGAGGCGGAGCTACTCGCGGCGGAGCTACTCGCGGTGGAGCTGGAGGCGGAGCTACTCGCGGTGGAGCTGGAGGCGGAGCTACTCGTGGTGGAGCTGGGCGGAGCGGTGCTGGACGAGAGGATGGGGAGAGGGGTTTTGGGAGGAGCAGACGTAGGTTTGGTTTTGGATATGACCCATTTTAATCTGAAAGAGACAAAACATTAGAGCAAAGAAGCAGAGAATAAACAAATAAAACTATAATTATTAGCAAACAGAACATTTAGACCAGGGCTATTCAACCTTATTTTCTAAGGGACAGATTTCTCGGAGGGTCATGGGCTCTGGACCCTTTTAACTACATTTGTTGTTGCACATAATGTCTAGGGCTGCAGTCGACTAAAGACACGTCCCATCGACCCATTAATCGACTAAAAGGGGGTGTGGCAAAAGCTGTCAAAACCATAAAGAATCTCCATGTCTCTGACCCAAACTGCACTCAATGAACACAACTGCACAGGAATTCGTGCAATTTATATAGAAAAGTACAAGGAAACTGTGTATTTATATTTTAGAGTTAGATTAAACTGATAATTCACTCCAAAATCTTGAGCCAACTCGTTCCACTTCGACCAATTAATCAACTAAAGCATCACAGTCCAAATAATATCCACAACACTAGATCTTTGTCAATAATGAGCAAATAACTGCCGCTGTATTAGATTTTTGTGGAAAAACAAAATACACATTTTTTCTTCCTGTGAAAAACTGCCAATCCAGGACTGAAGCAGAATCAAACCAGGACTAACCCAGAATCAAACCAGGACTAACCCAGAATCAAACCAGGACTAACCCAGAATCAAACCAGGACTAACCCAGAATCAAACCAGGACTAACTCAGAATCAAACTAGGACCAAAAAAGTATAAACTAGGACTAACCCAGAATTAAAATCAGTAAAAAGAGTCATTGTTTGGAGTCTGGTTTGTGGGCAGCGAGCTGAACAGCCCTGATATAAACCCCACAGCAGTGACGTGTTTAGAAAAGCTACAGTCTGGTACTTTTCAAACTCTTATCACATTCATGTGCCTCATTTGCATGTGCAGTGTTCCAATCCAGCTATTAGCAATTAGCTAATCGCCAACATTAACAATCCACACAAACACCTGTGCACATGGTCATGTTTTATAACTCTGCTCCGGTGTTACGTGTGTCCAGAGGGTTCAGCCAAAACAGAGTTTTCATAGTTTGTGATGTTTGGAGGCTAAAGCTAACTCTCCCATGAATGGAAAGGTACTGTGAGGTTTGTGTTTTAAAGAGAACATTGTACTCACATTTCAGCTCTGAGCCACGGAGCTCCAGGATAAACACAGAACCGACCCTTCTCCGTCTGAACACTGGACCAGAGAATTATTAAAATAATTAAAACACACAGCAATAAAATCATTAAAACACACAGCATTAAAATCATTAAAACACACAGCATTAAGACAAATCAAAGTGCTGCAGCAGCGTCAGATTCAGAAGAAGAACTCACATGAAGGCACTGACGCACTCTGGAGTTTTGGTCTGATAAAAAATCCCAGTCATCTCTTCAATCCGGTGGGTGCTCACAGACCTACAGCAGGTCGTCAACTTTTCTACTGGACACAAACACGTGGAATTATTCTTAATGCAAGGAAAAACATACAACAATATGTTCAGATTTAATTTTAAACCAAATGTATTCAAGTTTATTCAAGTCACTCAAAAAAATTAAGTGCATTTGAATTTTTACATCTATTTTCAGTTGGGTCTAGTTTACTCAAATACACAATAAAAATGTAAAGTTATCTTTTTTTAAAATTATTATCATTCATTCTCAATATTTTCAAATAAAATGTCCAACAGTTTCTAAAATTAAAGGTGCACTGTGGAACTTTTCTGGAGAGACGAGTTCGCTCTAAGTTTTTGAGCAAAAAAAATGAAAATTCCTGTGATTGGGCCATGCCCATCTCTTTGGAAAAACTTTATTTTTCAATTTAAATGTAATGTTTCTCAGGTCTAATATTAAAAACTAGAATTAAAACGTTGGTGTCTGAGGCGGCACAATGTGTTTTCAGAGGTCAAAGGTTTTTTTTAGTTTTTAAAAATATTCCTTTTGCAACATCTAAAAGACACTAGTTTTGCAGAATTACCAACTTAATACATTTATTTGCCTGAAACATTTAAACTAAAACATGAGCAACGTCCATCAGAAAAGTTACCCAATGCAGCTTTAAGTGAAGAAGACATAGTAATTGTATTGTATGTAATTGTATAAAAGAATAATAATAATCACAAACCTTGAGCAGATGCAGAGTGGGACAGAGCCAGCAGCGTCACCGTCACAAACGCCAACAGTTTCACAAACGCAAACATTTTGGAGAAAAGTTTATCGGCTTCAAACGTCAAGTAAAAAATAAATAAAGTAATAAATAAGTGCGTTTGAGGAGCGAGTGGTGTTTGAGGAGCGAGTGGTGTTTGAGGAGCGAGGAGAGTGTTTTAAAGCCACAGAAGCAGAGGTGGCACGTCAGTTTCCTCTGAAGCAACACATTAAAATAGTTTTTTTGCATATCGACCACGTCATGGTCCACTACGGAAAAATCCTTCACACCTTTTATTTGCAAAGAGAGCGATTCTGCAGAAGAGACAGGAAAGCCTTTGAGTTTGAGTTTAGTTTATTTCCAAAAGGGGACAGTGCAATTTCATAAAACACATGAATAAAACATGAGTAAAACAGCCAGAATTAGCCAAAGAGGCTATTTAAGGTCAAACTCTGAGAGAAACCACTCCAACAGGTGAAATATGTTTAATGTTGAAAATGTGGAAATTAAAGGCGTGACAATCTGAGCATTGAATATTTTAAAAGTAAATTTTTCATTTGTCATTTTTAAACTGAGAAAGACATACACTTAAAAATATAAACTCAATACTTTTGTTTTTACTCCCATTGTTCCTGAGCTGAACTCATATAAAACACACAAAAGACCCGAGTCAGTTGTTTGACCGTCTGAGGCAAATGTGCACAGTTCATCCGACTCTGAAGCTCTTTATTTACAGAACAGATCAGGTCAGTCCTGGGGCCAGTTCTGTTCACTCTTTATTTGCTGTCGTTAGGTAAGATTATCAGAAAGCATGGTATTAACTTCCACTGCTGTGATCAATGAAACCTGATCAGACCCATCGAGTCCAGACTCGGTGCCTGTGAAGGACAGAAAAACCTGGATGACACTTAATTATCTGATCCTTAACCGTGAAAAAACTGAGGTTTCTCTGGACAATGTCACTGTAGCCTCCAGCTCTACTGTTATTGTTATTTGACCAAGAGCTCTCCTTCAAAGCACACATACATTTTTTTATTTTTTATTTTATTTATTTATTTGAACAGGACCATGTACAATGACATTATGCTCGAGGGCAAAGATGATTGCACCAGATTATAGCTGTGCGAGCTAATTTCCATCTGCAGTCCTGGATCAGGGACGGGGGGAGTACAATGTGCATCATTTACAGAGCAACAGTTTTCATACAGTCTGTGACACTCGATCATTCACTCACACTTCATCGTCATCAACATTATTTTAACATCGAGGTTCATTGCAGATACCAGCACCTTAAAGTTAAGATTACAGTGTTAGTTGTTAAAAAATCCTAGAACAATTTACACCTAGTAAAGCTAATACACTTTTAAATAAGTTTATAAAAGGAGCCAAGACAAGACTATTCTATACTAATTACATAAAACCACATGTACATATTTCGAATAATAGTGTGTGAGTTTGTGCTCAGTGTGTGCATCTTTGGTTCTCAATAAACCACTTCTTTACCTCTGGAGAAGGTACAGAGGTTACGTTCATTCATGAGCTCAGTGGGAGTTTATTCCACTGTTTGGTCCCTGGTATGAGAAGGACGATTGGGCAAGGCTTGTTTTACACTTGGGAACACTGCACTGTCCTCTGGTGGAGGTTCTGGTGATCCTGGTGGTCACAGCTCAAGTCTGGTGAATGAACTCTTTGAGGGGCGGAGGAGCCAGATTGTGGATGATCTTGTAAACCAGTTTGATTTGCATTTTATGCTTGTGCAGTATATGGCAATGATGATACATGTGTTTTTTTATCCAGGATTTTTAGTGCGCGCTTATAGATTGATTCTAGCGGCTTCAGTGTGGTCTTGTTTGCTTGGGACCAGCTTGAGATACAGTAAGAAAAATGTGGTAAGATCATAGTATTTAGATAAGTTTTTGCTGCTTCTGTTGTGAGTGAGTTCCTTATGTTTTTGAAGGTTGCCAGATTATATTTTAAAATTTTAGATGTCTTTTTAACATGTTTTTTAAAATTAAGAGAGGGATCTAATATAAGTCCTAGGTATTTGCATTCACTGACATTTTGAATGGTTTTATTATTTATTGTCACACTGGGACAGATCACTTCTTTTCGTTTGTTGGAAAAATACATTGTTGCTGTTTGTGTAGATTACCGTGTCATCTGCATACATTTGCATTTTTACCTTGTTGCATACTGAGGGTAAGTCATTAATATATACAGTGAAAAGAATTGGTCCCAGGTTTGACCCTTGAGGTAGACCCATGGAGCATGACCTCGGTGAAGATAAGGAATGCTTAACTTTGACGGATTGCGACCGGTTGGATAGGTATGATTTAAGCCAGTCTATTGTATTTGTGGAGACTTTGAAATGGTTGAGTTTGGAGCAGAGGGTCTCGTGGTGCACTGTGTCAAAAGCTTTGCGCAGATCGAGGAAAATGGCTCCTACTAACTCCCCTTTATCCAGAGACTGTTTAAGTTGTTCAATGAAATAACAACATGCGGTTTCTGTTGAGTGGTGTTTTCTAAACCCAAATTGCATGGAATGTAGAATTTTATTTGTCTCTAGATGACTTATTAATTGTGCAGCAACCACTTTTTCAATTGCTTTAGTAAATACTGGCAGTATGCTAATTGGTCTGTAGTTGGAAATCTTAGTTTTGTCCTCGGATTTGTGTATAGGGATGACTATGGCCTGTTTTAGTGACTGTGGGAATACATTTTGTTGGATGGACGCATTAGTTAATGTTGTAATTGGTTTAATTAAGTTTTGACAATTTTTTTTATAAAGGATATATCCAGTCCATGACAATCCTTACAAAAAAGGATAAATAAAGCCTGTAATACAGCCTACTCTCACCTGCGTAACAACCAAAATTAGAAAAATGCTCCCTAAAAGTGATGCTGGAAAACCCAGATCAGACTGTAACAGCCTGCAGCGTGTCCTGAAAGCTCTACAAGAAGATTACAACTGGTTCAAAATGCAGCAGCAGATTATTAACAGAACTAGAAGAAAAGATCATATTACCCAGGTGTTAAGAGTCCCTTCACTGGCTTCCCATTGAGTTTAGAATCAAATTTAAACTCCTCCTCCTCCCTTATAAAGCCATAAATGACTCGGCCCCATCGACCTCAAGGATGTGACAGTAGAGTCCCATCCAAACAGAGCACTTCACTCTCAAACGCTGGACTATTGTTGGTCCTGGAGTCTGTAAAAGCACAGCAGGAGGTGGAGCTCCTGTTCATGTTAAAGAGGCACAGGCTCTACATTTAAGACCAGGCTCAAAACGCTCCTCTTTGAAAATGAACAAGAACAGGAACAGAATTAAAACCTACAGTGTTAGCTCCGCTGCCCCCTACTGTGCTGGTGGAAGTATGGAGCTGAACACCGTCCTCTGGTTCTTCTACTTTCATCAACAAGATTTAAGATATATATATATACATAGCCGCGGGAACGTAATTTTGGAAGGGGGTGCAGTTGTTTGTTTGTTTTTTTCTCCGTGCAGTTACATACGTTTATTTAGGGCCAACTAAGGGTACTCACACAAAAATCAGTCAGGACTCATGTAACGTCTGTAGAATGATCAAGATACACAAGAAAAAAGGCACAACACAAAGAATAAATTATTAGACGCTGATCCTGGCTCTGCTACAGGACGGCGTTAGCGCCCAGCCTCACTTCACACACACACAAACACACACGCACACACTAACATACACTAACACACACACACACACACAAACACACACGCACACATAAACACACACGCACGAGCAGGTGTCTGTGTGAAATCATGAGCCTCGACTTCTACACGTGAAAATGACATTTGGCGACGGTCAACAGGGCGTGTGCCAAAGTAAATAATATCAATGTTTAAAAGTAGGACCCTGCACAGTGTTGTGACAGCGACACGGTGCAACAACGAGCTGTTTACTTCACTACAGTTGAGTTTCCCCGCGACGTACGTGACTTCATCAGTTCACTCACCGCTCAGACGCTCAGATGAAGCAAAGTCCCACCTCTGTGAGACGAGGAAACGTGGATTTGTGCCGCTGTCTTTCCGCGTAAAGTCCCTTTGGTCCTTATGCGTCACGTCAGATTCAAACACGAGTTGTTGCACATGCAGCCTGTAGCTCCAGCAAACTCCGCACATTTAGGCGTCCGTGGTGTAGTTTCACCTCTTAATCCAACCCGGGGTTGTCATTTCCTCGTTTATTTTGTCACACTTAAGAGAATATACAAACAGCGGTAAACAGCGGTTTGCGCGCTCAGGTCAGTGCGCCGCGCACCAGCGCAGGTTTAGTTTTCCCTGACTTTAACCTGCAGGCACATACTGCAAAAACATTTGATAAAAGTAAAAATACCATATTTATTAGAACAGAAACTGTGTCGTTACCTGGAAAAGATATATTTTTGCTCAGGGCAAAACCAGCAATGAGCTGCTTACAAGTTCCCATTGAGTTGACCATCCAGCAGGGGGTGCTATTGCCCCTTCTGCACCCGTACTTCCCGCGGCTATATATGTATATGTATATATATATATATATATATAAGATATTATGGCCCCGCCCTAAACCACACAGGGCGGCGGCCATTTTGGTTCAGAGTTGAGACCACGCCCACATTTTAAGGACTCCGACTCCAAACTGAGTCAGTGTGATCAGAACAAATGTGGGATCCAAAGTTGATCAAAGACATAGGTGTGGCCATAACGAGCTCTTAACGAACAAACTCACGATTTCAGATTCAGAAACTTTATTTACAATTCACAAAACATTTTTAGAAATAAAAGCGACATAAAATACATACATCCTAAAACATACAGTGCAGCAACAATCTGTCAGTCTTCAGAAATACATTTGTTTTGCTTAAATTCATTAAATAGTTTGACCAAATGCAATTATAAAAACTCTTTATTTTGCTAAGTTTGCAAGACTAAAAATAAATCTAATCTTAATATTTTTAAGATTAAATTGAAGAAAATAAATGTTTTTCAGGGGTGCACGGTGGCAGAGCGGTTAGAGCTTCTGCCTCTCAATAAGGAGATCGTGGGTTCGAATCCCGGACCACCCCAACATCACACGATCTCTCTGGGTGGAGTCTGCATGTCCTCCCCGTGTTACCGTGGGTTCTCTCCAGGTTCTCTGGCTCCTCCCACCGTCCAAAGACATGACTGTGGAGGTTAATTGACAACTCTAAATTGTCCCGAGTGAATGAATGTGAGAGTGAATGGTTGTCTGTCCGTGTCTGTGTGTTTGCTGTGATGAGTGACCACTGTCCAGGGTGTACCCCGCCTAAGGCCCAAAGTCACTGGGACAGGCTCCAGTCACCCGCGACCCCTAACGGGAATAAGCGGTAGAAAATGAAAAAATGAATGTTTTTCAATCATTTAAAAACATGTTTCTGCTCTTACATAGTACTTTGTTTTAATGCATTTTTATAGTGATTTTTGTGTATTTTAATGATTTGTTTGCCACTTTAAAAATAACTAGTTCTGTTTTTTACACATTTTAAAGACGGTAAAAATCAGGTTCAAGCGCCTTTAAAGAAATGTACTGATGTTTAAAATATTCTAGCTGTAAAACAACTTTATCCAATACCGATATCCAATATTTGCCGATAACAATATTTCAATTTTATAATTCACAGCAAGACACATAAATCTACTTTAAGCTACAGTAAAGTTCATATTACATTTTCACTTATAAATCAATAATAACAAATAACAAATATAATGTGTGTACGTGGGATTTAAATAATCTGTCTTGATTTCTGGATAATAATCTTCATTTCAGACAAATTCATATTAGTTACTGTTTATTTGACTAGATTAACTAGATTATTTTACTTGTTTCAAATTATCTGCCAATGAGTTAAGATAATTTTACTTTAATGAATTTCCTTTTTTTAAGCTAAAATACCACATAATCAGTGAGAAATACCTTGAAAATTGTGAAAAATTATGTGTCATATCAGTCAAACTACTACTACTAAAAATATAAATTAAAGTGATTTTAACAGAGGGTAGATGTACATTATTGTGTTGAACATGTGGCCATATTTTTGCCTTATTGCAGTTCCATTTTTACTCTTTAGTTTGTAGAAAGATTGGCCGATACCGATACTGGAACCGATACATCGTTTCTCTGTAAAATTAAACCTAGTCGTCAGTGGAAGCTGTGGAGGTCAGAAGGTCAAAGGAGGAGCTGGAGGCGGAGCTGCTCGTGGTGGAGCTGGAGGTGGAGCTGGAGGAGGAGCTTGATGGGTCTGATGTGGGTTTAGAGGAGGAACTGACTGTTGTGAATCTGGAGGCGGAGCGGGAGGTGGAGCTACTCGCGGTGGAGCGGGAGGTGGAGCTACTCGCCGTGGAGCTGGAGGCGGAGCTACTCGTGGTGGAGCTGGGTGGAGCGGTGCTGGACGAGAGGATGGAGAGAGGGGTTTTGGGAGGAGCAGACGTAGGTTTGGTTTTGAGACATTTTAATCTGAAAGAGACAAAACATTAGAGCAAAGAAGCAGAGATTAAACAAATAAAACTATAATTATTAGCAAACAGAACATTTAGACCAGGGCTATTCAACTTCAGCTTCAACAACAGATTTTTCAGAGAGTCATGGGCTCTGGGCCAAATGGTGTGACACTTTTAACTACATTTACTGTTGCACATAATATCTACAACATCTTTGTCAGTCATTATCAAATAACTGCAGCTGTATAAGATTTTTGTGGAAAAACAAAACACACAAACCAGGACTAACCCAGAATCAAACCAGGACTAACCCAGAATCAAACCAGGACTAACCCAGAATCAAACCAGGACTAACCCAGAATCAAACCAGGACTAACCCAGAATCAAACCAGGACTAACCCAGAATCAAACCAGGACTAACCCAGAATCAAACCAGGACTAACCCAGAATCAAACCAGGACTAACTCAGAATCAAACCAGGACTAACCCAGAATCAAACCAGGACTAACCCAGAATCAAACCAGGACTAACCCAGAATCAAACCAGGACTAACCCAGAATCAAACCAGGACTAACCCAGAATCAAACCAGGACTAACCCAGAATCAAACCAGGACCAACTCAGAATCAAACCAGGACCAAAAAAGTATAAACTAGGACTAACCCAGAATTAAAATCAGTAAAAAGAGTCATTGTTTGGAGTCTGGTTTGTGGGCAGCGAGCTGAACAGCCCTGATATAAACCCCACAGCAGTGACGTGTTTAGAAAAGCTACAGTCTGGTACTTTTCAAACTCTTATCACATTCATGTGCCTCATTTGCATGTGCAGCGTTCCAGTCGTCCTCAGATCGGATTTTCTGAAGTCAGACTTAAAAATTCACACTTTTTGGTGAATTATTGTCCAGAAAAATGTAATTGGAAATGTTTATTATGAGGTTGTTAGCGCGTATGCTAATGTCTGCGCTAATCGCTAACATTAACAATCCACACAAACACCTGTGCACATGGTCATGTTTTATAACTCTGTGTCCAGAGGGTTCAGCCAAAACAGACCTGGTTTTTCATAGTTTGATGTTTGGAGGCTAAAGCTAACTCTCCCATTGAAAATGCATTTGTGCTAACTCATAGAGAGGTACTGTGAGGTTTGTGTTCTAGAGAACATTGTACTCACATTTTGGCTCTGAGCCACCGAGCTCCAGGATAGACACAGAACCGATCCTTCTCCGTCTGAACACTGGACCAGAAAAGTATTAAAACAATTAAAACACACAGCATTAAGACAAATCAAAGTGCTGTAGCAGCGTCAGAGTCAGAAGAAGAACTCACACGAAGGCACTGACGCACTCTGGAGTTTTGGGCTGATAAAAAATCCCAGTCATCTCTTCAATCCGGTGGGTGCTCACAGACCTACAGCAGGTCGTCAACTTTTCTACTGGACACAAACACGTGGAATTATTCTTAATGCAAGGGAAAAAAACATACAAGA
This sequence comes from Rhinogobius similis, assembly GCA_019453435.1. Classification (NCBI taxonomy): domain Eukaryota; kingdom Metazoa; phylum Chordata; class Actinopteri; order Gobiiformes; family Gobiidae; genus Rhinogobius; species Rhinogobius similis. The sequence goes on along the minus strand of CM033639.1, from coordinate 22,221,179 downwards.
ATATGTTCAGATTTAATTTTAAACCAAATGTATTCAGGGTTTATTCAAGTAACTCAAAAAAATTAAGTGCATTTGAATTTTTACACCTATTTTCAGTTGGGTCTACTGTACTCAAATACACAATAAAAATGTAAAGATCTTATTATGTTATCTTTTTTTTAATTATTATCATTCATTCATTCATTCTCAATATTTTCAAATAAAATGTCTAACAGTTTCTAAAATTAAAGGTGCACTGTGGAACACTGTGGAGTTCGCTCAATAAGTTTTTGAGCAATAAAAAAATGAAAATTCCTGTGATTGGGCTGTGCCTCTTGATCCGAGCTGCCGCCGTCATGTCATCATTCGATGGCTCTAAAATAATTACTGTTTCTTAAATTTACGCCTTGAGTAAAAGTGATTTGATTTGAATATTTGTGAAGCCAGATTTTTTTTTTTCAAAAACTTCAGTTTCAGCTCATCCTTACGCCTTGGAACAATTTTCTCTTTGGAAAAACTTTATTTTTCAATTTAAATGTAATGTTTCTCAGGTCTAATATTAACACTAGAATTAAAACGTTTGTGTCTGAGGCGGCACAATGTGTTTTCAGAGGTCAAAGGTTTTTTTTTAGTTTTTAAAAATATTCCTTTTGCAACATCTAAAAGACACTAGTTTTGCAGAATTACCAACTTTACCTGAAACATTTAAACTAATACAGAGCAGCCTCCACCAGAAAAGTTACCCAATGCAGCTTTAAGTGGATAAGACTGACAGTAAACTATTGTATAAAAGAATAATAATAATAATAATAAAATAGTATAATAATAATAATAATCACAAACCTTGAGCAGATGCAGAGTGGGACAGAGCCAGCAGCGTCACCGTCACAAACGCCAACAGTTTCACAAACGCAAACATTTTGGAGGAAAGTTTAACGGCTTCAAACGTCAAGTAAAAAATAAATAAAGTAATAAGTGCGTTTGAGGAGAGAGTGGTGTTTGAGGAGCGAGTGGTGTTTGAGGAGCGAGGAGAGTGTTCTTAAAGCCACAGAAGCAGAGGTGGCACGTCAGTTTCCTCTGAAGCAACACACTAAAATAGTTTTTTTGCATATCGACCACGTCATGGTCCACTACGGAAAAAACTCCTTTTATTTGCAGAGAGTGAGATTCTGCAGAAGAGACAGGAAAGCCTTTCAGGTCAAACTCTGAGAGAAACCACTCCAACAGGACAAGGAGCGAGTCAAAGATCAGGAGCAGAAGTGAAGTCACTTTTCAATCTTTGTGGTGAAATATGTTTAATGTTGAAAATGTGGAAATGAAAGGCATGACAATCTGAGCATTGAATATTTTAAAAGTGAATTTGTCATTTTTAAACTGAGAAAGACATACACTTAAAAATATAAACTCAGTACCTTTGTTTTTCCTCCCATTGTTCCTGAGCTGAACTCATATATAAAACACACAAAAGACCCGAGTCAGTTGTTATTGACCGTCAGAGTTCATGCCGACTCTAACCCTCACAAACACATCATGGTCTCCGCTCCGCTGTACCACGCACTGCACAGAACTTACACAGCCATCGAAATGAATGAAGCCCCGCTCCACATCCCGCGTAAGCGCTGCTCCTCGGCTCCGCCCCTCCGCCCCTCGGCTCCGTCCCTCCGCCGCTCTCCCACAGAATTGCGGATGAAGTCTATTTTCCGACCGGATCCAGCCCCTCAGTTTAGATCGCACCAAACAGGAACGAGAACACGAACTACATCTGGGTTTCTAAAACAAAACCTCAGACCTAATGACGTGCATTAAACTTTTTGTTACCCAGAAATCAAATGTTTACAATCAATACCACCTGAAACATGTAAATGGTTGTAAATCTCTTAAGTACAGTTTTAGGCTGTGATTTTATTGATGCTCTATTCATGCTCTATGTTGACTCGGTGAAAAAAGCGTTTGCAGACACACTTTCATTGATTCTGCATTTGTTTTCTTTCCGCTACATTTGACGCGATCTCTGATCGTGCGTTCTCGTGGATCCCTGCGCTGTGTGGACGGGCACAGACAAATTGCATCCAGTAGGCGAGGGTCTGCGCTCTAAATCGGAGGCGGTCTGTGGAGCGGAGATGCATGATGTGGAATTCTCAGGTGAAGCTCTTTATTTGACAGAACAGATCAGCGTCAAACAGGGACAAGCTCAGGGAACGACATGCGAACACACTCACGACGCTTAGGCATATGTGCTGTCCACTCAACCACACGGCACATATTCATGCTGTCTAATCAGCATCTTGATATGCCCCACTGTGAGGTGGGAGGAGTTAACACAACCTTCTACTGTAGAGGTTAGAATGTGATGTAGGTGTCAGAGGGACCGCCCTCAGCTGCTTTAAATCCTGTTTATGGGACAAATGTAAACCAGAGCTCCTCCCCTTTCTCTAAAGTGACCTACGGTGTGCCACAAGGGTCAGTCCTGGGGTCAGTTCAGTTCACTCTTTATTTGCTGTCGTTATGTAAGATTATCAGAAAGCATGGCATTAACTTCCACTGCTGTGATCAATGAAACCTGATCAGACCCATCGAGTCCAGACTTAGTGGCTGTGAAGGACCTGGATGACACAAGTATCTGCTCCTTAACCCTGAAAAAAGCGAGGTTTCTCTGGACAATGTCACTGTAGCCTCCAGTTCTACTGTTACTGTTATTTGACCAAGAGCTCTCCTTCAAAGCACACATAAATAAAGCCTGTAATACAGCCTACTTTCACCTGCGTAGCAACCAAAATTAGAAAAATCCTCCCTAAAAGTGATGCTGAAAAACTCCTGCTGCATTTGTCACATCCAGATCAGACTAACGGCCTGCAGCGTGTCCTGAAAGCTCTAAAAGAAGATTACAACAGGTTCAAAATGCAGCAGCAGATTATTAACAGGAACTAGAAGAAAAGATCATATTACCCCAGTGTTAGAGTCCCTTCACTGGCTTCCCATTGAGTTTAGAATCAAATTTAAACTCCTCCTCCTCCCTTATAAAGCCATAAATGACTCAGCCCCATCGAACTCAAGGATGTGACAGTAGAGTCCCATCCAAACAGGGCACTTCACTCTCAAACGCTGGACTATTGTTGGTCCTGGAGTCTTTAAAAGCACAGCAGGAGGTGGAGCTTCTGTTCATGTTAAAGAGGCACAGGCTCTACATTTAAGACCAGGCTCAAAACGCTCCTCTTTGAAAATGAACAAGAACAGGAACAGAATTAAAACCTACAGTGTTAGCTCCGCTGCCCCCTACTGTGCTGGAGGAAGTATGGAGCTGAACACCGTCCTCTGGTTCTTCTACTTTCATCAACAAGATTTAAGATGAGTTCATCTGTAGTCTGTTCAGTGCTGTTCACATGTTTTTCTTTCTCTCCACTTCCCTTGCGCCTCGTTCTTGTTTTTAGCGTCTCGTTGTTCTTGTTGTTTTTAGCGCATCTGGTTGTTCTTGTCGTTTTTAGCGTGCCTCGTTCTTGTTTTTAGCGTGTCCAGTTGTTCTTGCAGTTTTTAGCACATCTCGTTGCTCTTGTTTTTAGCGCGTCTCGTCTTTAGTGTGTCTCGTTCTTGTTTTTAGCGCGTTTGGTTCTTGTTGTTTTTAGCACGTCTGGTTCTTGTTTTCTGCGTGTCTTGTTCTTGTTGTTTTTAGCGCGTCTCGTTCTTGTTTTTAGCGTCTCTGGATTTTCTAGTTGTTTTTAGCGCGTCTTGTTCTTGTTTTTAGCGCATCTCGTTTTTAGCACGTCTTTTTGTTTTTAGTGCGTCTGGTTGTTCTTGTTTTTAGCGCGTCTGGTTCTTGTTGTTTTTAGCACGTCTCATTGTTCTTGTTGTTTTTAGCGTGCCTCGTTCTTGTTTTTAGCGCGTCTAGTTCTTGCAGTTTTTAGCACGTCTCGTCTTTAGTGTGTCTCGTTCTTGTTTTTAGCGCATCTGGTTGTTCTTGTTTTCAGCGCGTCTTGTTCTTGTTTTTAGCGCATCTCGTTGTTCTTGTTTTTAGCGTGTCTGGATTTTCTAGTTGTTTTTAGCGCGTCTCGTTCTTGTTTTTAGCACGTCTCGTTTTTTTAGAACGTCTCGTTTTTGTTTTTAGCGCGTCTGTATGTTCCTGTTGTTTTTAGCGCGTCTGGTTGTTCCTGTTGTTTTTAGCGCGTCTGGTTGTTCTTGTTTTTAGCACGTCTGGTTGTTCTTGTTTTTAGCGCGTCTGGTTCTTGTTTTTAGCGCGTCTGGTTGTTCTTGTTTTTAGCACGTCTGGTTGTTCTTGTTTTTAGCGCGTCTGGTTATTCTTGTTGTTTTTAGCGCGTCTGGTTGTTCTTTGTGTTTTTAGCGCGTCTCGTTCTTGTTTTCAGTGCGTCTGGTTGTTCTTGTTGTTTTTAGCACGTCTGGTTGTTCTTGTTTTTAGCACGTCTGGTTGTTCTTGTTTTTAGCGCATCTCGTCTTTAGTGTGTCTCGTTCTTGTTTTTAGCGCGTCTGGTTGTTGTTTTTAGCGCGTCTGGTTGTTCTTCTTGTTTTTAGCGAGTCTGGTTGTTCTTGTTGTTTTTAGCGCATCTGGTTGTTCTTTGTGTTTTTAGTGTGTCTCGTTCTTGTTTTCAGTGCGTCTGGTTGTTCTTGTTGTTTTTAGCACGTCTGGTTGTTCTTGTTGTTTTTAGCACGTCTGGTTGTTCTTGTTGTTTTTAGCACGTCTGGTTGTTCTTGTTTTTAGCACGTCTGGTTGTTCTTGTCGTTTTTAGCGCGTCTGGTTGTTCTTGTCGTTTTTAGCGCGTCTGGTTGTTCTTGTCGTTTTTAGCGCGTCTGGTTGTTCTTGTCGTTTTTAGCGCGTCTGGTTGTTCTTGTAGTTTTTAGCGCGTCTGGTTGTTCTTGTTTTTAGCGCGTCTGGTTGTTCTTGTTTTTAGCGCGTCTGGTTGTTCTTGTCGTTTTTAGCGCGTCTGGTTGTTCTTGTTTTTAGCGCGTCTGGTTGTTCTTGTTTTTAGCGCGTCTGGTTGTTCTTGTCGTTTTTAGCGCGTCTGGTTGTTCTTGTTTTTAGCGCGTCTGGTTGTTCTTGTTTTTAGCGCGTCTGGTTGTTCTTGTTTTTAGCGCATCTGGTTGTTCTTGTTTTCAGCGCGTCTTGTTCTTGTTTTTAGCGCATCTCGTTGTTCTTGTTTTTAGCGTGTCTGGATTTTCTAGTTGTTTTTAGCGCGTCTCGTTCTTGTTTTTAGCACGTCTCGTTTTTTTAGAACGTCTCGTTTTTGTTTTTAGCGCGTCTGGTTGTTCCTGTTGTTTTTAGCGCGTCTGGTTGTTCCTGTTGTTTTTAGCGCGTCTGGTTGTTCCTGTTGTTTTTAGCGCGTCTGGTTGTTCTTGTTTTTAGCGCGTCTGGTTGTTCTTGTTTTTAGCACGTCTGGTTGTTCTTGTTTTTAGCACGTCTGGTTATTCCTGTTGTTTTTAGCGCGTCTGGTTGTTCTTTGTGTTTTTAGCGCGTCTCGTTCTTGTTTTCAGTGCGTCTGGTTGTTCTTGTTGTTTTTAGCACGTCTGGTTGTTCTTGTTTTTAGCACGTCTGGTTGTTCTTGTTTTTAGCGCATCTCGTCTTTAGTGTGTCTCGTTCTTGTTTTTAGCGCGTCTGGTTGTTGTTTTTAGCGCGTCTGGTTGTTCTTCTTGTTTTTAGCGCGTCTGGTTGTTCTTGTTTTTAGCGCATCTGGTTGTTCTTTGTGTTTTTAGTGTGTCTCGTTCTTGTTTTCAGTGCGTCTGGTTGTTCTTGTTGTTTTTAGCACGTCTGGTTGTTCTTGTTGTTTTTAGCACGTCTGGTTGTTCTTGTTGTTTTTAGCACGTCTGGTTGTTCTTGTTGTTTTTAGCACGTCTGGTTGTTCTTGTTTTTAGCACGTCTGGTTGTTCTTGTCGTTTTTAGCGCGTCTGGTTGTTCTAGTTTTTAGCACGTCTGGTTGTTCTTGTTTTTAGCACGTCTGGTTGTTCATGTTTTTAGCACGTCTGGTTGTTCTTGTTTTTAGCACGTCTGGTTGTTCTTTGTGTTTTTAGCGTGTCTCGTTCTTGTTTTCAGTGCGTCTGGTTGTTCTTGTTTTTAGCACGTCTGGTTGTTCTTGTTTTTAGCACGTCTGGTTGTTCTTGTTTTTAGCACGTCTGGTTGTTCTAGTTTTTAGCACGTCTGGTTGTTCTTGTTTTTAGCACGTCTGGTTGTTCTTGTTTTTAGCACGTCTGGTTGTTCATGTTTTTAGCACGTCTGGTTGTTCTTGTTTTTAGCACGTCTGGTTGTTCTTTGTGTTTTTAGCGTGTCTCGTTCTTGTTTTCAGTGCGTCTGGTTGTTCTTGTTTTTAGCACGTCTGGTTGTTCTTGTTTTTAGCACGTCTGGTTGTTCTTGTTTTTAGCACGTCTGGTTGTTCTTGTTTTTAGCACGTCTGGTTGTTCTTTGTGTTTTTAGCGTGTCTCGTTCTTGTTTTCAGTGCGTCTGGTTGTTCTTGTTTTTAGCACGTCTGGTTGTTCTTGTTTTTAGCACGTCTGGTTGTTCTTGTTTTTAGCACGTCTGGTTGTTCTTGTTTTTAGCACGTCTGGTTGTTCTTTGTGTTTTTAGTGTGTCTCGTTCTTGTTTTCAGTGCGTCTGGTTGTTCTTGTTTTTAGCACGTCTGGTTGTTCTTGTTTTTAGCACGTCTGGTTGTTCTTGTTTTTAGCACGTCTGGTTGTTCTTGTTTTTAGCACGTCTGATTGTTCTTGTTTTTAGCACGTCTGGTTGTTCTTGTTTTAGCACGTCTGGTTGTTCTTTGTGTTTTTAGCGCGTCTGGTTGTTCTTGTTTTTAGCACGTCTGGTTGTTCTTGTTTTTAGCGCGTCTGGTCGTTCTTGTTTTTAGCGCGTCTGGTTGTTCTTTGTGTTTTTAGCACGTCTGGTCGTTCTTGTTTTTAGCACGTCTGGTTGTTCATGTTTTTAGCACGTCTGGTTGTTCATGTTTTTAGCACGTCTGGTTGTTCATGTTTTTAGCGCGTCTGGTTGTTCTTTGTGTTTTTAGCACGTCTGGTCGTTCTTGTTTTTAGCACGTCTGGTCGTTCTTGTTTTTAGCACGTCTGGTTGTTCTTGTTTTTAGCACGTCTGGTTGTTCTTGTTTTTAGCACGTCTGGTTGTACTTGTTTTTAGCACGTCTGGTTGTTCTTGTTTTTAGCACGTCTGGTTGTTCTTGTTTTTAGCACGTCTGGTTGTTCTTGTTTTTAGCACGTCTGGTTGTTCTTGTTTTCAGCGCGTCTGGTTGTTCTTGTTGTCTTTAGCGTGTCTGGATTTTCTAGTTGTTTTTAGCGCATCTCGTTCTTGTTTTTAGCACGTCTCGTTTGTTTGGCACGTCTCGTTTTTGTTTTTAGCGCGTCTGGTTGTTCTTGTTGTTTTTAGCGCGTCTGGTTGTTCTTGTTTTTAGCGCGTCTGGTCGTTCCTGTTGTTTTTAGCGCGTCTGGTTGTTCTTGTTGTTTTACCATGCTGCGTTCTTGATTTTAGCGCGTCTGGTTCTTGTTGTTTTTAGCACGTCTGGTTGTTCTTTGTGTTTTTAGCGTGTCTCGTTGTTCTTGTTTTTAGCGCGTCTAGTTGTTCTTGCAGTTTTTAGCACATCTCATTGCTCTTGTTTTTAGCACGTCTGGTTGTACTTGTTTTTGGCACGTCTGGTTGTTCTTGTTTTTAGCACGTCTGGTTGTTCTTGTTGTTTTTAGCACGTCTGGTTGTTCTTGTTTTTAGCACGTCTGGTTGTTCTTGTTTTTAGCACGTCTGGTTGTTCTTGTTTTTAGCACGTCTGGTTGTTCTTGTTGTTTTTAGCACGTCTGGTTGTTCTTGTTTTTAGCACGTCTGGTTGTTCATGTTTTTAGCACGTCTGGTTGTTCTTGTTTTTAGCACGTCTGGTTGTTCTTGTTTTTAGCACGTCTGGTTGTTCTTGTTTTTAGCGCGTCTGGTTGTTCTTGTTGTTTTTAGCACGTCTGGTTGTTCTTGTTGTTTTTGGCACGTCTGGTTGTTCTTGTTTTTAGCACGTCTGGTTGTTCTTGTTTTTGGCACGTCTGGTTGTTCTTGTTTTTGGCACGTCTGGTTGTTCTTGTCGTTTTTAGCACGTCTGGTTGTTCTTGTCGTTTTTAGCACGTCTGGTTGTTCTTGTTTTTAGCACGTCTGGTTGTTCATGTTTTTAGCACGTCTGGTTGTTCATGTTTTTAGCGCGTCTGGTTGTTCTTGTTTTTAGCACGTCTGGTTGTTCATGTTTTTAGCACGTCTGGTTGTTCTTGTTTTTAGCGCGTCTGGTTCTTATTGTTTTTAGCGCGTCTGGTTGTTCTTGTAGCGCGGTGCGACTGCTACAACTTCCTGACAAAGCAGCGAAGAAGACGATGACATCCGGGTAGTGACATTAGCAAAGCTGGTGCACTTATCGACTTATTCGCGCCCTGTTTATGCTCTATACATCACGGTATCGGATCGGAAATTTAGTTTGCGTACTCGCCAACACGATACCTTAAAATAGTGAAGTATCAACATACAATCCGATACTGGTATCAGTATCGGAACAATCCTAATTTTTAGTGATAATAGTGATTTTTAGACCACTATCAACTCAGTCACACAGTCTGATGAAAATAAAACAAACTAACGATTTCAGATTCAGAAACTTTATTTACAATTCAAATTCACAAAACATTTTCAGAAATAAAAGCGAAATAAAATAAATACATCCAAAAACGTACAGTGCAGCAATAATCTGTCTATTCAGAAATAAATACAATAGTTTTACTTAAATCCATTAAATAAATAGTTTGACCAAATGCAATTATCAAAACTGCATTAAAATAAGTGCTTTATTTGGTTCAAGTTTACGAGAATAAAAATAAATAATATCTTAATATTCTAAATTGAAGAAATTAAATGTTTTTCAATCATATTTAAAAACATGTTTCTGCTCTTACATAGTACTTTGATTTGATGCATTTTTATAGTGATTTTTGTGTATTTTAATGATTTGTTTGCTACTTTAAAAATAAAATAAATAAATAGTTCTGTTTATTACACTTTAAAAGAAAGGTGCTTGAACCTGATTTTTACCATCTTAACAGAGATGTACTTATGTTTTTAAAATGTATTAGCTGTAAAACAACTTTAGCCAATACCGATATCCAATATTTGCCAATACCAATATTTAGATTTTATAATTCACAGCAAGACACATAAATCTACTTTAAGCTACAGTAAAGTTCATATATTACATTTTCACTTATAAATAAATAATAACAAAAAGAATGTGTTTATGTGAGATATAATTTGTCTTAATTTCAGGATATTAATCTTAATTTCAGACGAGTTAAAATTAGATTAGACAACTAGATTATTTTACTAGTTTCAAATTATCTGCCAATGAGTCATTTTACTTTAATTTAATACCACATAATCAGTCAGAAATACTTTGAAAATTGTGAAAAATGATGTGTCATATCAGTCAAACTACTCAAATCCAGATAAAAAATATAAATTAAAGCGATTTTAACAGAGTTTAGATGTACATTATTGTGTTGAACATGTGGCCATATTTTTGCCTAATTGCGGTTCCATTTTTACTCTTTAGTTTGTAGAAAGATTGGCCGATACCGATACATCGTTTCTCTGTAAAACTAAACCTAGTCGTCAGTGGAAGCTGTGGAGGTCAGAAGGTCAAAGGAGGAGCTGGAGGAGGGGCTGGAGGCGGAGCTGGAGGCGGAGCTGCTCGTGGTGGAGCTGGGTGGAGCGGTGCTGGACGAGAGGATGGAGAACAGAGTGGTTTTGGGAGGAGCAGACGCAGCTTGGGCTTTGGCTTTGACCCATTTTGATCTGAAAGAGACAAAACATTAGAGCAAAGAAGCAGAGATTAAACGATTGGATTTTCTGAAGTCAGATATAAAAATTCACACTTTTTGGTGCATTATTGTCCAGAAAAATGTTATTGGAAATGTTTATTATGAGGTTGTTAGCATGTATGCTAACATTGGACCAATCGCCAACATTAACAATCCACACAAACACCTGTGCACATGGTCATGTTTTATAACTCTGTGTCCAGAGGGTTCAGCCAAAACAGACCTGGTTTTTCATAGTTTGATGTTTGGAGGCTAAAGCTAACTCTCCCATTGGAAATACATTTGTGCTAACTCATAGAGAGGTACTGTGAGGTTTGTGTTTTAAAGAGAACATTGTACTCACATTTCGGCTCCGAGCCACCGAGCTTTAGGATGGACACAGAACGGACCGTTCTCCGTCTGAACACTGGACCAGAAAATTATTTAAATCATTAAAACACACAGCATTAAAATCATTAAAACAGCTTTAAGACAAATCAAAGTGTTGTAGCAGCGTCAGATTCAGAAGAAGAACTCACATGAAGGCATTGACGCACTCTGAAGTTTTGGGCTGAAATAAAATCCCGGTGATCTTCTCTTCAATCCGGTGGGCGCTCACAGACGTACAGCAGATCGTCAACTTTTCTACTGGACAAAAACACGTGGAATTATTCTTAAAGCAAGGAAAAAACATACAACAATATGTTCAGATTTAATTATAAACCAGATTTATTCAAGTTTAAGTGCATTTTAATTTTTACATCTATTTTCAGTTGGGTCTAGTTTACTCAAATACACAATAATAAAAACGTAAATGTAAATATCTTATTATTTTATCTGTTTATTATTATTATTATTATTATTATTATTATTATTATTATTATTATATGTCCCAAAAAGAGTGTAAATTGATCAATGTTTTCAAATAAAATGTCTAACAGTTTCTAAAATTAAAGGAGCACTGCGTAACTTTTCTGGAGAGTTCGCTCAATAAGTTTTTGAGCAATAAAAAATGAAAATTCCTGTGATTGGGCTGTGCCTCTTGATCCGAGCTGCCGCCGTCATGTCATCATTCGATGGTTCTAGAACAATTACTGTTTGTTAAATTTACGCCATAAGTAAAAGTGATTTGAATATTTGTGAAGCCAGATTGAAAAAAAAATTCAACTTCAGCTCATCCTTACGCCCTGTAACAATTTTCTCTTTGGAAAAACTTTATTTTTCAATTTAAATGTAATGTTTCTCAGGTCTAATATTAAAAACTAGTATTGAAACGTTTGTGTCTGAGGCGGCACAATGTGTTTCAGAGGTCAAAGGGCAGATTTTTTTTTTAATTGTTTAAAAATATATAAATTTTAAAACATCTAAAAGACACCGGTTTTGCAGAATTACCAACTTAACACATTTCTTTGCCTGAAACATTTAAACTAAGACATCTCCAAAATCAGAGCAGCCTCCACCAGAAAAGTTACCCAATGCAGCTTTAAGTGGATAAGACTGACAGTAAACTATTGTATGAAAGAATAATAATAATAATAATAATAATAATAAAATAGTATAATAATAATAATCACAAACCTTGAGCAGATGCAGAGTGGGACAGAGCCAGCAGCGTCACCGTCACAAACGCCAACAGTTTCACAAACGCAAACATTTTGGAGAAAAGTTTTACAGTTTCAAACGTCAAGTAAAAAATAAATAAAGTAATAAATAAGTGCCTTTGAGGAGAGAGTGGTGTTTGAGGAGCGAGTGGTGTTGGAGGAGCGAGGAGAGTGTTCTTAAAGCCACAAAAGCAGAAGTGCCACGTCCGTTTCCTCTGAAGCAACACATGAAGTATGTCGCCTTTTTCGAGATTTCCATCGAGTCATGGTCCACTTCGGAAAAACTTTTACAACTTTTATTTGCAAAGAGTGTGATTCTGCGGGGGCGATAGGAAAGCCTTTCTGGTCAAACCACTCCGTTTAAGTCACTTTTCAATCTTTGTTGTGAAATAAGAATTAATATATAAGATAAGAATTGAAATTAAAGGCGTAACAATCTGAGCTTTGAATATTTTAAAGGTAAATTTTTTATTTGTAATTTTTACTGACTGAGAAAAACATACACTTAAAAATACAAACTCAGTACTTTTATTTTTACTCCCATTTTTCCTGAGAATCAGAATCGGTTTATTGCCATTGACAGTGATGTAAAGCAAACACAAACACACACATATACACACACACACACACATATATATATACATACATACACACATATACATATATATATATACATACACACATATACATATATATATATACATACACATATATATACCCTCCAGCTCCCTGGACCCGAGCTCAGAGATGGATGAGACGCCCGCGGAGGGTGAGAAGGGAATTTAATATATATATGAGCAGAAGTCAAATATTATACAAAAGACCAGAGTCAGTTGTTCTGTCAGTTGTTTGACCGTCTGAGGCTCGTGTGCAGAGTTCATGCCGACTCTAAAGCTCTTTATTTGACAGAACAGATCAGCGTCAAACAGGGACAAGATCAGGGAACGACATGCAGCACATTGTCAAGATTAAAACTCACGACGCTTAGGCATATGTGCTGTCCACTCAACCACACGGCACATATTCATGCTGTCTAATCAGCATCTTGATATGCCCCACTGTGAGGTGGGAGGGGTCTCTCACTGACACATTTACCAACAATATTTAAAACTGTTTTTTGTGTTTATATAAAATGTTTTACATCTTTGAGTTCAGCTCATGAAAAATGGAGCAAAAACAAGTGTTTATATTTTTGTTCAGTCTGCATCAGAGGTAACGCCCACAGACGGACCTCTGTTTGAGAAACAGCCCATTCATTTTAATGTGGAACAGCAGCTCTTTCACTGTTCAACAAATACAACAGCAAAGAGTTTGTGTCTGTGTTTGGCACAAGAAATAATCTAAGACATAAAGAATAAAGTGGTCCAACGGCCCAAAGTGGGCTAAATCCTAATGCTAGGCTAGCGCCATTAGCGCTATCTACAGATGAATACTTTTACTTTTCTGCAGAAACTCCAGGTCAACAACGTCTGTTAAGATTTGGCTGTGATTCGACTTGAATTATTTGCTTTTAAAGACACAATTCACCAGGAAACGTTTGAGAAAAAGGACAAAGTAGTTTCTATTGAATCAACGGAGAGTTTCCTTCACTGCAGAATCCAGCAGCTGACATTCTGAATAAAAACAACTCAAGCATGTTTTGAAGAGTTAAAGATTTTTTTGTTGGAGTTTCTTTTTTAAAACATGTCTAAAGATACTGCTGTTGTGCCCTTGAGCAAAGACACTTCACCACCAGGTCGTCTGAGCGTGTGGTGATCAGAGCCACTGAACGGCAGCCTCTCCTCCCTCAGTCTGCCCCGGGGCGTGACGCTCTGAGTCACGGCTGAAGCTCTAAATTGACACAGCACTTTGACTCATTTTAAGTCAGAAAAACTGACGAAGCAGGCGTCAGTTTAACAATAAAAAGAGCAAAGTTCAAATGATTTTACTCAAGTGGAAGCTCAAAGGAGTGGCCCCAGAAATGACACAACATGTGACTCATGAACGTAACGTGAAGGTCAAGACATTAAATAAAGCACAGGATCTGAAACAAAACTAAATCATATGTGAAACAAACACATATGTCAAGTAAAAGTAATAAAGTACTCCTTAAAAGTAATCATTTTTGGTTTGGAGAACTATGAAAGCGTCAAACTGTATCTTGATTGATTTATTCTGCTGAGTTTTGTTCATTAAAGGCAACTTTCCAGGTCATGTTTCTCTTCAGAGGTTTTCTGTTTGCAAAAAGAGAACTAGAAAAAGAAAAAAAAACAACAGGCACGATGTCGCAGTAAATGTGCTTAAAATAAACCTCTCAGTCTTTTCAGCAGAAAGTCTAAAACCTTAAGAAAATCAACTTTTACTTTCTATTCCAGTTCACAAATGTAGTGGAGGAAGTACAGATACTGCTCTGAATATGAAGTAAAAGTAAAAAGTATTTGAGGTAAAATGTTCTTAAGTATAGTACTGTTGCTTTTGTACTTTGTTACTTTCCATTGATATAAACTCATCTTTCACATATCCATTTATAGAAGTTTTATTTCTCAAAAGTACTTGCTGCTTGTCTCCAGAGCAGACCGTTTTAACCAGTGAACACAGTGACACTTTAAATGTTTGTCTGTTGTAAAAGTGTGCCGTCTGCAGCTAATTACACAGCCTTTTATTCTCCGTGAAGTCAGGCTGCATAAATAATCAAAATTGCAACTTTAATGAACGAATTAACAAATTACAAAAGTTGCATCAGAGCTGACCCTCTCACAGTCGTTTGAGCCGCTCCCCTCGGGCTTAAAGGGCCCATGACATGTTGAAATACACATTTAACTAAAACGTAGTTAAGATAAATATATTCAAATTTCTAATAATAATACATCAAACTTGTATAGCACTTTTTTGGACACTCAAAGACGCTTTACATAAACAGACAAAACAACATAAATTTACACAAAAGCCAGTTTGAACAGGTGGGTCTTAAGGAGTGATTTGAATGTCTGCAGTGAGTCCGAGTTCCTGATGGTTGTGGAAGTGAGTTCCAGAGGGTGGGGGCAGAGGGCGGGGCCAGAGGGCGGGGCCAGTGGGCGGGGCAGCAGCGGGCGAAGGCTCGGTCCCCCAAGGTCCGGTGCTTAGTGCGGGTGATGGGAGTGAGGAGGTTGGTGTCAGCAGAGCGGAGGCGGCGGGTGGGACAGTACGGTCGGAGTAGGTCTGTGAGGTAGAAACATAGAACTATAATAAAACCTGGAAGATGAATCCAAAATGGCTGCCCTGTTTATCCCATAGAACTAGAATAAAACCTGGAAGATGAATCCAAAATGGCCGCCCTGTTCCTCCCTGTGGCCTGAGCTCATTGGCGCATGACCCCAAAAAAGTTTCTTACTTCCGCATTTACTTCCTGATACGGAGGCGGCCATCTTTGCTTTACTTCCTGATATGGAGGCGGCCATCTTTGCTTTTACTTCCTGATACGGAGGCTGACATCTTTGCTTTAGGGCGCCACATGACGACAATCCCCCATGATGCTTTGAGCGACGTGAACGACCAGCAGCTACAAGTTTTTGTGTTAGCGTTAGCTTGTGTGATTGTAATTGTGTTCTTCATGTTAGACACACGTGAAGCGTCTGAAATGAAATAAAATACAACTTACAGGTGTCTCTAGTCGAGCCTTTTTCACGAGCTTCTGTTTGTATCGTCCGACGCTCGTTCACGTGACTCGCACATGTTTGTGTGACGTCACTTCATATAAAAACAGTAATTTCTGTGATTTTAGAAACGGTAGAAAAGAACATTTCCTTCTATTTTATTTAAATATCGATA
Organism: Rhinogobius similis; assembly: GCA_019453435.1. Classification (NCBI taxonomy): domain Eukaryota; kingdom Metazoa; phylum Chordata; class Actinopteri; order Gobiiformes; family Gobiidae; genus Rhinogobius; species Rhinogobius similis. Next base: position 22,206,009 of record CM033639.1, on the reverse strand, counting down.
ATAATTCAGTCCTGTCTGTGATTATAATGTGAAACTATAGAAAAAGGCTGGTTCCAAGAGGCTGCAGTACCTCGCACGGCCACTAATCAATCTGGGACACAGACAGAGGGGGCGTGTCTTATCCAGTTCATTTAATACATCCATGGGTAAGAAGGGGCCAGGTTATGGAGGGACTTGTACGTGAGGAGGAGGAGCTCTACTAAAATCTTTCCAAATTTTATCCCAGTTTAGCTATTTTTTTAGGTTTTAATGTTTACTTCCTGGTTGTAAAGTATGACATCACACTAGGAAATTACCATAGCAACCACACTGTGCATTGTCCAAAACTCATCTAAAGTCACAGATTTTGTTTTTTTGACAAAGAAATGCATGTGAACACTTTTATTTGGTTGAATTAATGTTTGTAGTTTATTTTGTGTAAATTATGCGTGACCTTTGTCTCAGTGTGATGTCATCAGTTTGTTTACTTCCTGTAATTGTCAGATTTTTCAACTTTTCTCCACAAATAGCGACTTGATTGGTGTAAAACTACAATTTATATTTACAAGAGCCATTAATACACTGAATAAAGTCAAAATTAGAAAACCATAAAAACCTACGCACTTTAATGAATGAATGGATGAATATATAAAATCACTTTTTTTTTTGCAAAAGCTGAATAAAATTATTAAAAACAGGAACTCATTTATGAATTGGTGAATAGTCAAAATGAACTTCCTCAGATTCTCAGAACGAGCAGAAGATTCTTTGCGGTCATTCATTTTTGTAAATTAACTGTGATGCAACGAGAGCAGAGAGCAGAGACAGGAAGTCAGACTCTAAAAGAGGCGCTTGTGTCACTGCTGAGTCAGACTGAGAGCAAAAGCAACATACTCTGAAAAGTAAACTTACAACTGCACAAATATTATGAATAAAAATAAAACCCTGAAGTAAAATCCTGGGCTCCAGTGCACGACGGTTCGACTCTAATGCAGTTATAATGTGTTTAAATGATAAAAGGTCACATTCAGATATATTTAAAAGGTGCACTTTAGATCCTGCTAGTTTTGTAGAAATGTCATTATTTTGCACAGAACGTCCCACAGATTTGTTCAGTTTAAGGCAAAACTTTTTTTTTTTCAGTTTTTTGTTCAGTTGGCTCTCGACACATCAGCTTTCATAACAATTCTTCTGTTCCGTCAAAATCTTCAAGTAAAAAAAAATCGTTTGTGTATAGTTTGGTGTGGGATCTACTTCACGACATTTAGGGAGAAAATGCATTTCAATAAAACCATCTTAAATAAGATTTTTCAATGAAACAAGCCGTCTTTTTTCCCCCCTGATTTCAATTGCAGTATATTTTTTAAAAACTCTTCAAAAAGGAGACATTTCATGCTTGTTCCATTGGCAAATCTCATTGAAGACAATCAGAATATCCTCAAATCAAGATAAATACAGCTCAATTCAAACACGTATTCTCCGATTTAAGATAGTATTTTTTTTCTTTTAATGTAGATAAAATTAGTCGACTAATAGAAATGTTGGTCACCTAAGACAGCATCGACTGATTAAAGTGCGTATGACGGGTTTTTATGATTTTCTAATTTTAACTTTATTTGGTGCAATAAACCCTATTGTAAATATATATGATACTTTTACATCAATCAAGTGTCAGTTTGTGAAGAAAAGTTAAAAAATATGTTGAAATTTACAGGCAGCAGAGCAGAGTTGCAAAACACGATGACATCACAGTAGGGAGACACACCAGGGACAATTTCAACCAAAAAACACATTTTTCTGAGCCTTTAAACATCAATTCAACAAAATAAAGGTTTCCCTATATAAAATTGCATTTGTCGAATAATAATTTCTGTGACATCAGAGGTGTTTTGTCCCAGTGTGCAACATGGTTGCTAGGTAACAGCAAAAGAATTTCCTACTGTGATGTCATCATTTACAACCAGGAAGTAAAGATTTTAACCTAGACAATTGCCAAACTGGAATAAAAAAAAAGCGAATTCTTTAGCAGAATCTTAAATATAATTATCTCAACTGTGTTTTAGTAAAATGAGTACTTCAACCCGTCATAGGCCCTTTAAAAGAAGAAAGCAGTAACAAATAATTCGATTAATAAATACGTACATTTAGAACGGTTACAGGAACGACATTCGATAAAAGTGATTTCAAAGACGACACGGAGCATTCACTTGTTACCGTAGGATTCACTGTGGCACTTGGTCAAACTGTTGCGTCCCGCTGTGTCTTTGGCGCTTTATCATCCAGAAAAACGACAGATTTAAGAAACATTTACTGCGCGATTGTTAACGTCTATGCTCATTTGTCGCGCTAATTGCTAACGCTCACAATCTGCACAAAACACAAAACGTGTCCCAGCTCTGCTCTGGTGTTACTCATGTGTCCGGCGGCTGTTCCTGGTTCTCCGTAGCGATGCTGGGATGCTAACGCTCCCATTGAAAATGCATTAGCGCTAACGCAAGGAATGGTACCAGGCTAATGGAACGCAGTGTTTTGTTCAGAGACACTGGATGAGTCCATTATGAGGCATATTTTTACGTTGAATAAATTCTGCCAAAACACTCCTTTAAAGGGCCTATGACAGGTTGAGATAAGTATAATTCAAAGTTTGCTAAAATACTTCACACATTTTATGCCAGTTGAGCAATTTCTTAGGTTTAATTTCACTTCCTGGTCGTAAATGGTGACGTCACACTAGGAAATTACAATCGACCATCCTGTACACTGGGCCAAAACTCATCTAATGTCACAGATTTTTTTTATTTGACAGATAATACATGTAAACACCTTTATTTTGTTGAATTAACATTTAACGAGCCCAAAAAAGTAGTTTATTTTGTGTAAATTACGCATAACCCTTGTCTCCCCAGGGTGAAGTCAATTTGTTCACTTCCTGTAATTTTTAACAGATTTTTCTCCACAAACGGCTACTTGATTGGTGTAAAACTGTAATTTATATTAACAACAAGTATTAATAAACCAAACAAAGTCAAAATTAAAAAATGATAAAAACTTGTCATACGCACTTTAAGTCACTGTTTCCCAACCAGGGGCACGGGGACCCCAGGGGGCACTTGGAACGGTTTCAGGTTTTAAATGCAGATGAAACGTATTTTTATCTGACTAAAAAGTGCAATCAGTTGTAAATTTAGCATCTTTTGGAGTGTCTTGGACCATAAATATAATTAAAACAAAAAATATAGTAGTAATAATTAATTATATTTGACTAATAAACCCATTTATTTGCCCGAAATTCAAATTAAGGGGTACTCAAGAGTATAAAACAAAGCTTAAGGGGTACTCGAGACAAAAAATGTTGAGAACCACAGTTTTAATCAGTCAAAATACACGTCGAAGTGAATAATGTGTCACGTTTGTCTACAAATGGCCCCTTTAGGTCAACAACATGTCATTTTTCATCGTAAGAATTTCAAATTGAAACCGATTTCACTCATTCATTCATGATATTACTTTACACATCTGTTTATAGCCTGAGAAACCCCCGTTCCTCGTTAATATTCCGGCCCACGGTCAGTTCCTCTGGGGCTCGGGGTTAAATTTAAACTTCATTTTCTTTTTCTGTTTCGCCATCGCGGACACTTCTTGAATCCGACAACTTAAGCTCCGAACTTTCCCCAAAACTTTTCTGCAAGGAAACTCTGAAAATGAAACTGCTGTCATTGTTTCCACCTGCAGGGCCTCCAGACGAGCTGCTATTTTGTGTCTGTAAATGGTGTTGTTTGTGGTTTGTCATTTAAGGTTATTCTGTCCGGCCCAGTGGACGGCTAAGCTAACCGTTTCTCTCCACTAATGCTAACTTTTATTACAGTGAAAATATTATGCATTTTTCATATTGTTATTATCCTTTAAACATGTTCGAGTGCCTTAAATTTGAGGTTTCTTCTTCATTCTCTGCCCTGTGTTATCAGTCACTGTGAAATGACACTGAGTGCATCCAGCAGATGGCGCCAGCGCTATAAACAATCCAATTAAGTTAGCGCTGAAAAGACGTCATTGTGTGGATTTGCTGCAGCAGTTATCGTGTTTAGAGGCAGAAATGCTCAGAACGGGTTTAGTGATGATTTAAGGACTAAAAACAGTGGAATATTCTCTGATAAATGACGTATGAGTCTGAAAATACATCATAAAATCACGGAAGTCCAGCAGGACGTGTGTTTGACGCTCGGAGGAAGAGGATTTTCTGATAAACATTCCTCAAAACAGTGTGAATGCAGCTGAATGTAACTCCAGTGTGTTTGTGATGAAGAATATCGTTAGAACAGGATTTTAAAAAGCTGAAAAAAGTCACTGTAGCAGGACCTGTGTGCTTTAAAATGTAAAGAAAACAAACAATAAAAATGTTAAGTAAAGACTGTGTTTTTTTATGTACAGATTATTTCCATTTGCAAATGTAAGCGTTACCCACAAACACCTCTGACACACAGAAACACTGACGCGTTGCTGGGGAAGTGTTAGTCTCATCGGTGAGATCTTTATGTATTTATTCCTTTACGTGTGACTCTGTTAAACCTCCATGTGACAGTTAAGTGTGACATCGTGGGCCAAAAACAGCAGAGTTTGTCTGAGCTTCTGATGAATTATTACAGAACAGAAACCGTTTCACTCTGAATATCATCTCTGCATATAGCATTTTACTTAGCATATATTTGAATTTTTTTTAAACGATAATATATGTGTAAAGTATCTGTAAAGACCACCAGACTCCATGTTTGTGCAGTTTTAAATTTCAAAAGAGTTTTGTTCAAAACCTGGAGCCGTTTATGACAAGTTCAACGACACATTTCACTGAATCGTATGTGATTCTATTTCAGATTTGACTCCACATTTGTCCAGTTTGTGTAAAGTTTATAATATAATAAAACCTTTCCTACGATAAAGTTTATAATGTCACTTCCTGTTGAACATGACACAAATGTGACATTGAGATTCTACAACTGTTACCATGGCAACCAGACTGTAAACAAGAGCCAACATCCACATGCATTACACAAGAGGAATGATTTGACAAATAATAATCCCTGATCACACTTTATTTTGTTGAATTATGGTTTAAACTGTCAGAAAAATGTGTTAACCGTCTTTACTTTCAATGGTACGCCTCTTTTTGATGACATCACAGCAGGATTCCACTTTAGAACTCTATTACCTGTCATTTAAAACTTTTATTTTTCAAAATTTCTTCACAAACTGCAAACTGTGATACATATTCACCACAGGTGCCCTCCCACCAAACTGAGTCAGAATTAGACAAGCATGAGAACCTGAAACAGACTCGATCACCAAACGCAGAGCACAAAAAAAAGCAACACATTTGAATTTCCAGGGTAGAAAGGTCAGTTAGTTTGTTTTTCTATGACATACGATGGGGAAAAAAAATACAATGTTCTAGACTTAAAATTGTATTTTAGCTTCAAAAGAATCTAATTTATGGAATAGTGTCCAATATATCTGTAGATAAAATGAAAAATGATTGTGGGCTCAACATTTCTGTGAGTATTTTTCAGTAAAACTCATAAATCTGGATTGTTCTTCATTAAAAATGCAAACAGTTGATGATAATTTCCTCAAACATGATGTAAAATACAATAATAAATGTGTTTAAGCCTCTGATGTCACTCACATGTGTCTGAGGCTCACACTGATACTAAACCATCTACATTTGTCATATTTTATGATATTCTCAGGTTAATCTCAGTTTCTCAGTGAAATCACATCATGTTGCACTTCACTTTTGCCTCCGTTCTGGATTTACAATGTTTTTGTTTCAGATTTTTAAAGGGTTTATTACTTATTACTTATTACTTTATTCTGCCCCGTCCACTTTTGCCTCTTTATTCCACAGATCACACTTTTGTTGTAAACGCACTTCTGTTTGACGAGAACTCCGTTAAAGCTAATGATGAACGAGGGAAAAGTGTCGCCGCTAAAATGTTACATAAAGTAGATTGATTTGTGTAAAATGTCCCTATAGAAGTGCATTGGCGGTCGCTGCTCTCCAGAAGAAGCAAAACCGCCCAAAACCTGACTTCGATGTAATTGACTTTTTCAATCAGAATGCTCTAAATATTATTTCAAGCAAAGTCAGTGAAACTCGGCAGACGCATTATTTAGAGGATTTCGATCGAAAAGTCAATTACATCGAAGTCAGGTTTTGGACGGTTTGGCCACTTCTGGAGAGCAGCGCCCACCAATGCACTTCTATAGGGACGCCACCCGGCGTGAGGGACCAATGCACTTACAAATCATATCACAGTAGAACAACTGGCTGCCCAAACACAAAAGCATATGTCAGTCTTCAAAGAAACCTGGACACATTTCTTGGATTTTCTACAATTATAACAACTTAAAATATCATGAGAAAAATAAATGACAAAATCTAAATTTAAAAGCCACGTGTACAATCCTCCATATATGTTTCATCTTTACTCAATTATACACAACTGCTTATAGCATATTTATCTTCTACAGTCACTCATATATAAGTGTAATATATATATTTTTTCCCTCGCTTTCTCTCCTCACCCACAGTTTGAGGGTTCAAAAGTTTAAAAAAGCATAAAATAATATTTACAGCTAATTTGAAATGTTCTTAATCCATTGAAACATGGGCAATTTTATAGAATGCAGTGGGTGACCAGCTCCGTGATGATTGGAAAAGTCTGTAAATTACAAAATTATTAAGAAAATTGGGAACCAAAGTAGAGTGACTTTTTTTTTTTTTTCATTTTAGGGACCGTAATACAATAATACAAATATATCAGGTGTTTAGCTCTGTAACTAGTGATATATAATCTATTACAATTTGGACCTTTGTGTTTTAAACTATCTTTTTTTTTAAACACTAGTTCACTAACAACCACATAATAGACCAGTTTGCAAAGATGAAATCCAGGAGGTACAATCTCATGGTCCCACCTTATCACAAATAATAGAGTAACACAATGACAGTCAATGGAGCACAAGAGTTCAAAACAACAATCAGCAATGGTTGTTTTGTAATAAAAGACCCACGTGTGCCTGCTAAAAATGTTTATTTTTTAGCTGCTCAGAACCTCTTAAAATACACCAGAATACAAGAAATAAGTCTCCCTTGAAAAAAAAAATTCTGGGCGGGGACCCTCAGACCCTCCGTCAGGATATTGCATGATGACTTAATGAACAAATCTCAGCAAATCCTAGAAACGCCCCTGCCAATATGCAAATAAAAGTGACAAAAACAAGACTAAAAGTGACAAAATCCGTTCAAAAGTGACAAAAACACACCTACAAACAACAAATGCAACTTAATGCCCCAAAATGCAACTAAGAAGGACAAAACCACGACTAAATGTGACAAAAACCCGAATAAACGTGATAAAATTGCATATAAATGACGACAAACACAAATGAAACTAAAATTAAAAGTTACAAAATTGTGTTTAAAATGTGAATTTGAACATTATTCAAACAAATCGTAAAGCTAATCAGTCGCACTGGTCAGAAAAAACACAATTATGTATTTTTCCTAAACGGTGCAGCTTTATTAAACGCCAAAGAAAAATACAAAGTGAACATGAATCAAGATAAAATCAAAATCATAATTTGCCCCAAGAAAATCGAGATATTAATTACTTGGGTTTGTGGAATTGATGCCAAATAAATCATGATGAAATTCTACGACATAAATGCAATTATTGAAGATTAAAGAGAGTTTTTTCTCTGGGATTTCCATTTGTCGCCGTTGACTTTGAAGAAAGAGGAAGGAACAAACTCAAAGGCTTCCGCTGCAGTGATGAGCTCAGCGTCAGACAGTTACTCACAACCGGCCGGACAACTGCAGCATCACGAGCACGACGGTCACACGGTTTACCAGAGAATCCGTTCAGTGGAAGCAACGACTAAAAGTGACTAATACGAGACTAAAAGTGACAAAAATGTGATTGAAAGTGATAAAAATGCTTTCAAAAGTGACAAAAATGTGATTGAAAGTGATAAAAATGCTTTCAAAAGTGACAAAAATGTGATTGAAAGTGATAAAAATGCTTTCAAAAGCGACAAAAATGCACCAATACGTGACTAAAGGTGACAAAATGTGTTCAAAAGTGACAAAAACAAACCTACAAACAACAAACGCGACTCAAGGCCCCAAAATGCAACTAAAAAGGACAAAAACATGACTAGCAGTGACAAAGATGCAACTAAAAGTGATAAAAATGCATTCAAAAAGGGACAAAAACTACAAACAAACATGACTCAATGCCCCAAAATGCAACTAAAAAGGACAAAACCACGACTAAATGTGACAAAAACATGACTAAACGTAATAAAAACACGTGCAAAGGGACAAAAACTACAAACAAACATGACTCAATGCCCCAAAAAATGCAACTAAAAAGGACAAAAACATGACTAAATGTGACAAAAATGTTCAAAAGGGACAAAAACTACAAACAAACGCAACTCAATGCACCAAAACGGGACTAAGTGACAAAAACACACCTACAAACAACAAATGTGACTCAATGCCCCAAAATGCAACTAAAAAGGACAAAACCACGACTAAATGTGACAAAAACGTGACTAAACGTGATAAAAACGCATTCAAAGGGACAAAAACTACAAACAACATGACTCAATGCACCAAAACGTGACTAAAAGGGACAAAAACGTGACTAAAAGGGACAAAAATGTGACTAAAAGTGATAAAAATGTGTTCAGACGCGACAAAAACACGCCAACAAACGTGAGTCATGCACCAAAATGTTACTAAAAAGGACAAAAACATGACCAAACACGATAAAAATGTGTTCAAAAGCGACAAAATGCACCTAAAACAACAAAGATTACTCAATGCACCAATACGCGACTAAAAGTGACAAAAGAGTAAAAGTGACAAAAACAAGACTAAAAGTGACAAAATGCATTCAAAAGTGACAAACGGACACCTACAAACAACAAAAGCAACTCAATGCCCCAAAATGCAACTAAAAAGGACAAAACCACGACTAAATGTGACCAAAACGTGACTAAACGTGATAAAAATGCGTTCAAAAGGGACAAAAACTACAAACCTACAAACGCACGCGACTCAATGCCCCAAAACGCAACTAAAAGTGACAAAAATGTGACTAAAAGTAATAAAAATGCGTTCAAAAGCGACAAAAATGCACCTAAAAACAACAAACGTGACTCAATACACCAATATGCGACTAAAAGTGACAAAAACAAGACTAAAAGTCACAAAATGCATTCAAAAGTGACAAACGGACACCTACAAACAACAAAAGTGACTCAAGGCCCCAAAATGCAACTAAAAAGGACAAAAACATGACTAGCAGTGACAAAGACGCAACTAAAAGTGATAAAAATGCATTCAAAAAGGGACAAAAACTACAAACAAACATGACTCAGTGCCCCAAAATGCAACTAAAAAGGACAAAAACATGACTAAATGTGACAAAAATATTCAAAAGGGACAAAAACTACAAACAAACGCAACTCAATGCACCAAAACGGGACTAAAAGTGACAAAAATACACCTACAAACAACAAATGTGACTCAATGCCCCAAAATGCAACTAAAAAGGACAAAACCACGACTAAATGTGACAAAAAACGCGTTCAAAAGAGACAAAATGCACCTAAAAACAACAAACATGACTCAATGCACCAAAAGGCGACTAAAAAGGACAAAAATGTGACTAAGTGATAAAAATGTGTTCAGACGCGACAAAAATGTACCAATACGTGACTAAAAGTGACAAAACGTGTTCAAAAGTGACAAAAAAGAACCTACAAACAAACGCAACTCAATGCTCCAAAATGCAACTAAAAAGGACAAAACCACGACTAAACGTGATAAAAACAGCATGACTCAATGCACCAAAACGCGACTAATAGGGACAAAAATGTGACTAAAAGTGATAAAAATGTGCTCAAAAGCGACAAAAGTGCACCTAAAAACAACAAATGTGACTCAATGCACCAATACGCGACTAAAAGTGACAAAAACAAGACTAAGAGTTACAAAATGCATTCAAAAGTGACAAACGGACACCTACAAACAACAAAAGCAACTCAATGCCCCAAAATGCAACTAAAAAGGACAAAAACTTGACTAAAAGTGACAAAAATGAGTTCAAAAGGGACAAAAACTACAAACATGACTCAATGCACCAAAACGCGACTAAAAGTGACAAAAATGTGACTAAAAGTGATAAAAATGTGCTCAAAAGCGACAAAAGTGCACCTAAAAACAACAAATGTGACTCAATGCACCAAAACGCGACTAATAGGGACAAAAATGTGACTAAAAGTGATAAAAATGTGCTCAAAAGCGACAAAAGTGCACCTAAAAACAACAAATGTGACTCAATGCACCAAAACGCGACTAAAAGTGAGAAAAACAAGACTAAGAGTTACAAAATGCATTCAAAAGTGACAAACGGACACCTACAAACAACAAAAGCGACTCAATGTCCCAAAATGCAACTAAAAAGGACAAAACCACGACTAAATATGACAAAAACGTGACTAAACGTGATAAAAATGCATTCAAAAGGGACAAAAACTACAAACCTACAAACAACATGACTCAATGCACCAAAACGCAACTAAAAGTGACACCAATGTGACTAAAAGTAATAAAAAATGTGCTCAAAAGTGCACCTAAAAACAACAAACGTGACTCAATACACCAATATGCGACTAAAAGTGACAAAAACAAGACTAAAAGTCACAAAATGCATTCAAAAGTGACAAACGGACACCTACAAACAACAAAAGCAACTCAATACCCCAAAATGCAACTAAAAAGGACAAAAATGAGTTCAAAAGGGACAAAAACTACAAACATGACTCAATGCACCAAAACGTGACTAAACGGGACAAAAATGTGACTAAAAGTGATAAAAATGTGTTCAGACGCGACAAAAACACTCCAACAAACGTGAGTCATGCACCAAAATGTTACTAAAAAGGACAAAAACATGACTAAACACGATAAAAATGTGTTCAAAAGCGACAAAATGCACCTAAAACAACAAAGATTACTCAATGCACCAATACGCGACTAAAAGTGACAAAAACAAGACTAAAAGTGACAAAATGCATTCAAAAGTGACAAAATGCATTAAAAAGTGACAAAATGCATTAAAAAGTGACAAAATGCATTCAAAAGTGACAAACGGACACCTACAAACAACAAAAGCAACTCAATGCCCCAAAATGCAACTAAAAAAGGACAAAACCACGACTAAATGTGACCAAAACGTGACTAAACGTGATAAAAATGCGTTCAAAAGGGACAAAAACTACAAACCTACAAACAAACGCGACTCAATGCCCCAAAACGCAACTAAAAGTGACAAAAATGTGACTAAAAGTAATAAAAATGCGTTCAAAAGCGACAAAAATGCACCTAAAAACAACAAACGTGACTCAATACACCAATATGCGACTAAAAGTGACAAAAACAAGACTAAAAGTCACAAAATGCATTCAAAAGTGACAAACGGACACCTACAAACAACAAAAGTGACTCAAGGCCCCAAAATGCAGTGACAAAGACGCAACTAAAAGTGATAAAAATGCATTCAAAAAGGGACAAAAACTACAAACATACATGACTCAATGTACCAAAAAGGAACAAAAAAGTGATAAAAATGCGCTCAAAAGTGACAAAAACACACCTACGAACAACAAACATGACTCAATGCCCCAAAATGCAACTGAAAAGGACAAAAACATGACTGACAAAAATGTTCAAAAGGGACAAAAACTACAAACAAACGCAACTCAATGCCCCAAAACACAACTAAAAGTGACAAAAACACCTGCGAACAACAAATGTGACTCAATGCCCCAAAATGCAAATAAAAAGGACAAAACCACGACTAAATGTGACAAAAACGTGACTAAACGTGATAAAAAACGCGTTCAAAAGCGACAAAAATGCACCTAAAACAACAAACGTGACACAATGCACCAATACGCGACTAAAGGGACAAAAATGTGACTAAAAGTAATAAAAATGTGTTCAAAAGCAACAAAAATGCACCAATACGTGACTAAAAGTGACAAAACGTGTTCAAAAGTGACAAAAAATAACCTACAAACAAACGCAACTCAATGCCCCAAAATGCAACTAAAAAGGACAAAACCACGACTAAACGTGATAAAAACGCGTTCAAAGAGACAAAAACTACAAACAGCATGACTCAATGCACCAAAACGCGACTAATAGGGACAAAAATGTGACTAAAAGTGATACAAATGTGCTCAAAAGCGACAAAAGTGCACCTAAAAACAACAAACGTGACTCAATGCACCAATACGTGACTAAAAGTGACAAAAACTGCATTCAAAAGTGACAAACGGACACCTACAAACAACAAAAGCGACTCAATGTCCCAAAATGCAACTAAAAAGAACAAAAACTTGACAAAAATGAGTTCAAAAGGGACAAAAACTACAAACATGACTCAATGCACCAAAATGCGACTAAAAGTGACAAAAATGTGACTAAAAGTAATAAAAATGCATTCAGACGCGACAAAAACACGTCAACAAACCTGTGCAAATCCTCCCGTGCCCCGGTGCGTCAGATGCCCTCCCATCTGCTGAGGTTTACCAGAGAATCCGTTCAGTGGACGCAAAAGTGAAGCGATTTCACTGGAGAAACTGGGAATGATCTCAGAAAAACACAAACTATGTCAAAGAAAAGCCAGGTTTAAAGACTTTTACTATTAGATTTTACTGCATTTGGAGATTTAAAAGGATGTTATTAGGGCTGTAATCCTTTAGTCGTTTAGTTGACCAAGATTTTTATTAGTCGAATAATCATTTTATTTACATCAAATTATTATAAAATTATTTATTTGGCAAAAACGACAAGATATGAAGTGAGTTTGCTGAAGATTTTGGAGTCTTAAAGTATAAATACACTTGTACTTTTCTGTGTAAATAGTTGCTGTTGCATCATTCTTGTACAGCTGTTGTGCCGCTGTTTGCGTCTAATTAATGAGCGTTTTATTGTCTGGAAAAAACAGAAGTGCGCCGTTAGCATGCTAGTTGTTGTAGCTTAACTGTAACTGTAAACTCTGCTCTGAAAGTTGTGGAAAGCACTTAAAAACTCAGAGTAAATCATTTGGATGGTTAGACTGAAATAAATGAATGAACAATAACTGGAGCAAACAGTTTATGATGAACTAGCTCTGGTTTTCATGTTTTAGCGACTCAACAGTACATTGTAAAGCACCTGTAACACACGTCTGTCGTCTGTCTATTTTCTTTCTTTTAATTAACTTAAAGGTCCCATATCATGCAAAATGGACTTTTCAGAGGTTTTAACCTTCCTCCAGTGCTATTTGGGCCTCGTATGTTGTGCCCAAAGTGGTTTTTTGATTGATTCCCTCATGTTTTCACTAGAGAACTGTCTTTTCCGTCCCCCTCGGCTGAGCAGCAGACGGGGGCTCCTCACTAAGATGACGCGGTGTTTAAGCCACGCCTCCAGGAAGCGCACAGCCGCAGAATAAAAACAGCTAATGCTAATGCTACACAGTAATTACACAATGGATACGACAGACAGAAGAGTTAGCTTGTTATTTACCAAACGGCACGTCCGTCGTCGAGGCCCTGGAGCACGTCAAACTCCAGGTCAGATCCAGGACGTAGGACTCAGCACGACGCACCGTCAGGACCAGAAAATGTTTATTCAGTGTTTGTGTATCGCTGTTTACCGGAGCACACGGCGCATGCACCATCTCCGCTCTAGGCTTCGTTGCGGGTTGGGCGGGGGAGGCACGCGGGTTGGGCGGGGGAGGCAGACTGCTCTCTGTTCGGGGGGGTCAGATCTCAGAGTGAGGAGGGGGGCCAGTCCAAGAAATGGGTGTTTTTTGTAAACTGTTATGTTATGGATATTACACAACGAGAAAATGTATCAACAAAGCCCTTAGAACAGACTGTGTGAAGGGGAAAAGAGCAGAATATGGGACCTTTAATAATACCACATCTACAACACTTCTCTGTCCAGGCCTTTGTTCCAGGAGTAAAAAGAGTTTTTAGCGTCACCAAAGACTAAACAGCTGTGAACCAAACCTAAACTCACTTTTATCAATTCAAGACACTTCTTTTTATTCTTATCCCACAGAAATCAACGAAGGGAGCGCGTCTCTGTCCTGTTTGTGTTGATCACTGATGTATTTGAGTGAAACTGAGCCCAGAGTCAAAACTAAACTAAGTCAGTTGTGAAATTACGCAGCAGCTCAGACCCGGAAGTGAGGGATACGCTGCATGTGACACTTAATAATCCCATAGAATCCCTCTGTGACGCCATCAAAATGTCCTGAACGGAGGCAAAATGAAGTCGACTGTAAATGTTTGAATGATTGTCTCACATTAGATCTAAATTCTGACACAAACACATTTGAATTTCCAGAGTAGAAAGGTCAGTTAGTTTGCTTTTCTGTAACAAACCATGGACAAAATACACATTTTCTCGCCTTCAATTTGTATTTTAGCTTCAAAAGAATCTAATTTATGGAACAGTATCTAATATATCTCTAAATAAAATGAAAAATGATTGTGGGCTCAACATTTCTGTGAGTATTTTTCCAGTAAAACCCATAAATCTGGATTGTTTTTCATCGAAAATGCAAAGAGTTGATGATAATTTCCTCAAACATGATGTAAAATACAATAATAAATGTGTTTAAAGCAGCTCTGATGTCACTCACATGTGTCTGAGGCTTTTACTGACACTAAATCATCTACATTTGTCATATTTTGTGATATTCTGAGGTTAAAACTGATTTTTTTTTCCATTTTCTGTAACAAAAAATTGCTCAACTGACATTTAACACATATAGAACAATAACATGTATCTTAATTAAACCTCAAAACTGTTGCTTATTTTTGTGTCATAAAAACATCATCAGCACATAGATGTTAATCACTGAACGTGTCATGATTCTGATGGAGCATTTTAAAGGTTCTATTTCCTCTGCTCAGAGCTGGCACTGGCTCCATCTTGTGTTTAAAGTGGAGAATGCAGCTGAATAAAACGATGCTGTTTTGGGTCTAGTTTTGTGGTTTTTAGCGACACTTGGTGGAGAAAGAATCAAAGGTGTGGGGACGAAACCAAAGATCAAACTGTTTGTCTAGAGCTGGACTGAACCGGGACTAAAACGGGACTAAAACGGGACTAAAACGGGACTAAAACGGGACTAAAACGGGACTAAAAGAGGACTGAACCAGGACTAAAGGAGGATTGAACCAGGACTGAAACGGGACTAAACCAGGACTGAAACGGGACTAAACCAGGACTGAAACGGGACTAAACCAGGACTGAAACGGGACTAAACCAGGACTGAAACGGGACTAAACCAGGTCTAAAACGGGACTAAAACAGGACAAAAGCAGGACTGAACCAGGTCTAAACCGGGACTGAACCAGGTCTAAACCGGGACTGAACCAGGTCTAAACCGGGACTGAACCAGGTCTAAACCGGGACTGAACCAGGTCTAAAACGGGACAGAACCAGGTCTAAAACGGGACTGAACCAGGTCTAAAACGGGACTGAACCAGGTCTAAAACGGGACTGAACCAGGTCTAAAACAGGACTGAACCAGGTCTAAAACAGGACTGAACCAGGTCTAAATCGTGTCTAAAATGGGACTGAAGTGGGTCTAAAATGGGACTGAAGCGGGACTGAAGCGGGACTGAAGCGGGACTGAAGCGGGACTAAACCGGTACTGAAGCAGGATTAAAGTTGGACTGAATCAGGACTAAAGTAGGACTGACTAAGACTCACCAACTCAAATTGAACTCCCACTCGAGGTTTTTGAATTTTCTGGGTACAAACTGTGCTTCTTGGTCTCTGCACCACACAAACCTGTCAAAGTCACCTCAAGAACCACGAGTTACTTTTGCTGCAGAGAAAAAGAACTAAGCACCAGACCAGGACCCGGTTCTGTCTGAACTTTGTCCGTTCTGCTCCTCCCCCTGCTCCCCCCTCTGCTCCCCCCTCTGCTCCCCCTCGCTCCCTCTGCTCCCCGCCCCCCCCAGCTTACTCTGCACCCCTTGCTCCCCCCTCTGCTCCTCCTGCCCCCTCCTCTGCCCCCCCGCCTCCTCTGCTCCCCCTTCTGTTCCCTGCCGCTCCCTCTGCTCCTCCCTCTGCTCCCCCTGCCCCCTCCCGCCTCCTCCACTCCCCCCTCTGCTCCCTCCTGCTCCCCCTCCTCCCTCCTGCTCCCCCTCCTCCCTCCTGCTCCTCCCTCTGCTCCTCCCTCCTGCTCCTCCCTCTGCTCCTCCCTGTTCCCCCGCCTCCTCTGCTCCCGCCTCTGGTCCCTCCTGCTCCCCTCCTCCTCCTCCCTCTGCTCCCCCTGCCCCCCCCCGCCTCCTCTGCTCCCCCCTCTGCTCCCTCCTGCTCCCCCTCCTCCTCCTCCCTCTGCTCCCCCTGCCCCCCCCCCGCCTCCTCTGCTCCCCCCTCTGCTCCTCCCTCTGCTCCTCCCTCTGCTCCTCCCTCTGCTCCCTCCCTCTGACCCCCCCCCCCTCCCTCTGCTCCCCCCTCTGCTCCCTCCTGCTCCCCCTCCTCCCTCCTGCTCCTCCCTCTGCTCCTCCCTCCTGCTCCTCCCTCCTGCTCCTCCCTCTGCTCCCCCTCTCGCTTCCTCTGCTCCCTCCTGCTCCCCCTCCTCTCTCCTGCTCCCCCTCCTCTCTCCTGCTCCCCCTCCTCTCTCCTGCTCCCCCCTCTGCTCCCTCCCCCTCCTCCCTCTGCTCCTCAGGCTGTGGAGGTGCAGCAACACAAACCCCGACAGTTCAATGGACACTGAACGCGTGTCATTTGAACAGGATCACAACAAAACGTCAGTCGTTTTATTTTTATTAGAACTGTTTGTTTATTCATCCATTATTCAGAGGGAAATTTGACTTGGTATTGTAAATATTTTAATAGATACGATTAAAAAAAATATATAAATACATGTAAAAGATGCAGATACAAAAATAATATCTATCCATTAAATCTGGTCAAATGTAAACAAATGTACAATAAACAATAACTTAAATGAATAAACAGTAAACAGAGCCTGAGACCAAAGTGTTGTTGCTTCAAAGATGAGGCGTCCAAGCAGGTTCACAGGTCTGATCCAACTGTGAAGAGACCAGAGTGAGACCAGGACTGGACCAGGACTAGACCAGGACTAGACCAGGACCAGAGTTAGACCAGCACTAGACCAGGACCAGAGTTAGACCAGAGTTAGACCAGGACCAGACCAGGACTAGACCAGAGTTAGACCAGAGTTAGACCAGGACTGGACCAGGACTAGACCAGAGTTAGACCAGGACCAGAGTGAGACCAGGACTAGACCAGGACTAGACCAGAGGTAGACCAGGACTAGACCAGGACCAGAGCAGGACCAGAGGTAGACCAGGACCAGAGGTAGACCAGGACTAGACCAGGACTAGACCAGAGTTAGACCAGGACCAGAGTTAGACCAGCACTAGACCAGGACTAGACCAGGACTAGACCAGGACCAGAGTTAGACCAGGACTAGACCAGGACTAGACCAGGACTAGACCAGGACTAGACCAGGACTAGACCAGGACTAGACCAGGACTAGACCAGGACCAGAGGTAGACCAGGACTAGACCAGGACTAGACCAGGACTAGACCAGGACTAGACCAGGACTAGACCAGGACTAGACCAGAGTTAGACCAGGACTAGACCAGGACTAGACCAGGACTAGACAAGAGTTAGACCAGCACTAGACCAGGACCAGAGTTAGACCAGGACCAGAGTTAGACCAGGACTAGACCAGGACTAGACCAGGACTAGACCAGGACCAGAGTTAGACCAGCACTAGACCAGGACTAGACCAGGACTAGACCAGGACTAGACCAGGACTAGACCAGGACTAGACCAGGACTAGACCAGGACCAGAGGTAGACCAGGACTAGACCAGGACTAGACCAGGACTAGACCAGGACTAGACCAGGACTAGACCAGAGTTAGACCAGGACTAGACCAGGACTAGACCAGGACTAGACCAGGACTAGACCAGGACCAGAGTTAGACCAGGACTAGACCAGGACTAGACCAGGACCAGAGTTAGACCAGAGTTAGACCAGAGTTAGACCAGGACTAGACCAGAGTTAGACCAGAGTTAGACCAGAGTTAGACCAGAGTTAGACCAGAGTTAGACCAGAGTTAGACCAGAGTTAGACCAGAGTTAGACCAGAGTTAGACCAGGACTGAATCAGGACTAGACCAGGACCAGAGTTAGACCAGGACTAGACCAGAGTTAGACCAGGACTGAATCAGGACTAGACCAGGACCAGAGTTAGACCAGCACTAGACCAGTGTTAGACCAGAGTTAGACCAGGACTAGACCAGAGTTAGACCAGGACTGAATCAGGACTAAAGCAGGACTGAACCAGGACTAAAGCAGAACAAATCCAGGTCTGAACCAGGACTAATCCAGGTCTGAACCAGGACTAAACCAGGTCTGAACCAGGACTAAAAGCAGGTCTGAACCAGGACTAAACCGGAACAAATCCAGGTCTGAACCAGGACTAATCCAGGTCTGAACCAGGACTAATCCAGGTCTGAACCAGGACTAAAGCAGGACTAAAGCAGGTCTGAATCAGGACTAAACCAGGTCTGAACCAGGACTAAAGCAGGACTAAAGCAGGTCTGAATCAGGACTAAAGCAGGTCTGAATCAGGACTAAACCAGATCTGAACCAGGACTAAACCAGAACAAATCCAGGTCTGAACCAGGACTAATCCAGGTCTGAACCAGGACTAAACCAGGTCTGAACCAGGACTAAAGCAGGTCTGAACCAGGACTAAACCGGAACAAATCCAGGTCTGAACCAGGACTAATCCAGGACTAAACCAGGACTAAACCGGAACAAATCCAGGTCTGAACCAGGACTAATCCAGGTCTGAACCAGGACTAAACCAGGTCTGAACCAGGACTAAAGCAGGTCTGAACCAGGACTAAACCGAAACAAATCCAGGTCTGAACCAGGACTAAAGCAGGTCTGAACCAGGACTAAACCAGGTCTGAACCAGGACTAAACCAGGTCTGAACCAGGACTAAAGCAGGTCTGAACCAGGACTAAACCGGAACAAATCCAGGTCTGAACCAGGACTAATCCAGGTCTGAACCAGGACTAAACCAGGTCTGAACCAGGACTAAAGCAGGTCTGAACCAGGACTAAAGCAGGACTAAAGCAGGTCTGAACCAGGACTAAAGCAGGTCTGAATCAGGACTAAACCAGATCTGAACCAGGTCTGAACCAGGACTAATTGGATGCTGGATACTCACTTCTTTGATTTTGTTGATCACGTCGAGGGAGGGACGGACACAGATGAATTTATTTTTTCCTGCAACAGGTTTTATCCTAAAAACAAAACACAAAGACAGCCGTTTGCTCCAGATCTGATCCCGGTCAGGACTTCGCTGGAGGATAATTTGACATGTTATAAGTTGATGAAGGAGGAGTCAGAGGGAGAACATGCAAACTCCACAGAAAGGCTTTAAGGTGAGACGCTGCAGGTGAAACAGGAAAAAATACTACATTTAAAGATATTAATGTTAAATGGGGTGCACGGTGGCAGAGCGGCTAGAGCTTCTGCCTCTCAACAAGGAGATCGTGGGTTTGAATCCCGGACCACCCCAACATCACACGATCTCTCTGGGTGGAGTCTGCATGTCCTCCATGGATGTATTAAAAGAACTGGATAAGCCACGCCCCCTCTGTCTGTGGTCCCAGATTGATTTGTGGCCGTGTGAGGTACTGCAGCCTCTTGGAACCAGCCTTTTTCTAAAATTGCACATTATAATCACAGACAGGACTGAATTATTATCTGTATTTAAATAAAATAGAAGGAAATGTTCTTTTCTACCGTTTCTAAAATCACCGAAATTACCGTTTTTATATGAAGTGGGGGATTGTCGTCACGTGGCGCCCTAAAGCAAAGATGGCAGCCTCCGTATCAGGAAGTAAAGCAAAGATGGCAGCCATCGTTTCAGGAAGTAAAGCAAAGATGGCCGCCTTCGTATCAGGAAGTAAATGCGGAAGTAAAGAACTTTTTCCGGGTCATGGGCCAATGAGCTCACGCCACAGGGATAAACAAGACGGCCATCTTGGATTCATCTTCCAGGTTTTATTATAGTTCTATGATGTCCTCCCTGTGTTACCATGGGTTCTCTCCGGGTTCTCTGGCTCCTCCCACCGTCCAAAGACATGACTGTGTAGGTTAATTGACAACTCTAAATTGTCCCGAGTGAATGAATGTGAGAGTGAATGGTTGTCTGTCCATGTCTCTGTGTTTGCTACGACGAGTTGTCCACTGTCCAGGGTGTACCCCGCCTAAGGCCCAAAGTCACTGGGACAGGCTCCAGTCACCCGCGACCCCTAACGGGAATAAGTGGTAGAAAATGAATGAATGAATGTTAAACTTGTGCCGTTTTATGTGAAAAAACGGCCAAAAATAGACATATTTGGGACATTTAAATCTGAAAAATGGACAGAACCAGGTTTAAATTTCTTGGTTCATTTTGTAACACATTAGTTATAAAAATGTACAGAGAGGATTTTGGATTTATTATTTAGTTTTTAAATAAACTAGACTGGACTGAAATTTGTCCTAAAAATTCAAATTTTGCCTCATTTTTTTAACTTAAAACTTCAATAAATCCATTTAAGAATCAGATATCAACAAATCCTTGTGTACGTTTGGTCTAAATCTTGTTGAGTCCAGATTGTACAGTTTGTTGTGTGTAGGGGCTACTTTAAATGGTGATCCTTATGTGAGAAAAATGCATTTTAAGAAAACGGCCTTTGAAGTCACAATGTCCAGAGAAATCTATGGATGAAGTGGATTCAATGGAAGAATAAAACATCGTTAGGAGCAGATTGGACGAGTTTGTTGTTTCTGCATGAAAGTTGATATGTTGAGCGAACAAACTGAGACCTCCTCGCTGTGACGTGTGTGAGTCAGACTTACACAAAGGCCTCGGTGCAAGTCCCGTTCTCCACAAAACACTTTTCGACGTGACTAGGTAAATCTTTCTGTTTTTCCTTGCTGTTGCAGTGGCAGCGGTTCTTCTTGTGGAACTGTCCCGCTGCAACGACAAACACTCGAGTAAACGACTTTGGTTTGATGTGACGCTCCATTAACACACGAGAATAAAACAATTAAAATGATGAACCAGGATCAAACTGACTGAGCAAGGCCTAAACCAGGGCTAAACCAGGGCTAAACCAGGACTAAACCAGGACTAAACCAGGACTAAACCAGGACTAAACCAGGGCTGAACCAGGGCTGAACCAGGGCTAAACCAGGGCTGAACCAGGGCTAAACCAGGACTAAACCAGGACTAAACCAGGGCTAAACCAGGGCTAAACCAGGACTAAACCAGGGCTAAACCAGGACGAAAACCTGGCCTAAACCAAGTCTAAACCAGGACTACACCAGGACGAAAACCTGGACTAAACCAGGACTAAACCTGGATTAAAACCAGGACTGAGTAAGGCCTAAAGCAAGTCTAAACCAGGATAAACCAGGATTAAACCAGGACTAAACCTGGACTAAACTGCGACTTAGTAAGGCGTAAACGAAGGTAAACCAGGACTAACTCAGGACTAAACTAGGTCTAAACCTGAACTAAACCAAGTCTAAATCAGGACTAAACCAGGACTAAACCAGGACTAAACCAGGACTAAACCAGGTCTAAACCAAGTCTAAACCAAGTCTAAACCAGGTCTAAACCAAGTCTAAACCAGGTCTAAACCAGGTCTAAACCAGGGCTAAACCAGGTCTAAACCAGGGCTAAACCAGGTCTAAACCAGGACTAAACCAGGACTAAACCAGGTCTAAACCAGGTCTAAACCAGGTCTAAACCAGGTCTAAATCAGGTCTAAACCAGGTCTAAACCAGGTCTAAACCAGGTCTAAACCAGGTCTAAACCAGGTCTAAATCAGGTCTAAACCAGGTCTAAACCAGGTCTAAACCAAGTCTAAACCAGGTCTAAACCAGGACTAAACCAGGTCTAAACCAGGTCTACTGTTCTGTTTCCTTTAACATTCAAACAAAGCTGAGTGACGTTTCAAACTGTTTCGATGGTAAGAGCTTCTTTACCTTGTGCTGCACAGAACATCAGAGACAAAACCAGGACAATCCAGGGAGCCACTGAAGCCATCTTGAACCGGGTCTAGAGCTGGTCTGGGATCCTGGACTGGACTTTGGTCTGAGGAGGGTTTGTGAATGAACCAGACCAGGGCCGGGCTTTATTTGAGAAAAAGAGGAAGTTTGTGACGCGAGGTCCGTCCCTGCAGCAGAGACTCAGGAGGACACACATGAACGCTCACACTTTTCTGTCTGTTTTTTGAAAATTAGAAAAGTGATGAATGCATGTGTTTGGGAGACTCTGCTGCTGCTCTCTGGTTCAGTCGTGTGCATCTTTTGCCACTTTTTTGCCACAGATACGCACTTTTGTTGTAAACGCACTTCCGTTTGACGAGAACTCTGTTAAAGCTAATGACGAACGAGGGAAAAGTCTGACGCTAAAATGTTACATAAAGTAGATTGATTTGTGTAAAATGTTTAATGAACACGAGCAACAACAAGTCACAACACAACGATTTCCTGAAAACGTCTTTTTAGTCGAGTAGAACTTATTTTCTGTTGAGCTCGTCTGCTCCGTGTGAACTACAACGGAAACAAGACGGCGGCGCGTACGACAACTTCAGGAATAAAGTGAATAAAGTAGATTTATTTGCACTTCTGTCTGTCCAACTGTACATTTCTGTTTATAGTTTATTCCATTTTATTTTATTCTTAAATTTTATGCATGCCTTTTTTATATTTTGCTAATATTTTATTCATTGTTTTATGTCAAAGCAAGTTCCTGTGTTTGTGAATTCTGATCTGACAATGATAATAAACCCACTCTGATTGTGATAGTACACGCTGGATCTTTAAGTGTCATGAGTGCTTTAAGTGCGTATTAAAGTGAAGTCATTAAGACGGCTAAAAGATGGAACAAAAGGAAATAATCTTCAGTGTATCATTCACGTTTTATAAAGGAAACAGTTGCTAATCTTTGCAGAGGTTAATCAGATTATTGGCTCTTGTGAAATCCGACAATGACAAGTGACTTTCAAACAGTGACACGACACATGAGATTATAGAGAAGTTATTTTACAACAGTATACTACCAAACAAACCACAGATTATAGTAAAAGATACAGCAACCAAAAGAGGAAGAAAGTGTTGCATGTTGTCTATTGATGGATTCATTTTTATTAGAAAGCTTTTTCTAATTACAATAATGGAGCCTTTAATTGTCCCACAGAGAGGAAATGCCACAGTTCAAGAACAGAAGAGGCCTGTGCAATAAAGAATCTGATACATAACTAAGAAATAATATTAGAAGATTACAAATATTCATGTTTTGATACTTCTGTAGGAGCTACTGCTGTAGCTGGCGGTGAAGCACATCTTATGTAAAGTCTCATTTCATGTTGGAATTAAAAAATAATACTAATTTTAAAAAACGTTGCGCCCCAGCACTGAGTTCAGACAGATGTGTGCTGTTCTTGATACCATCGACCACAACATTCTACTGCAGAGGTTAGAATGTGATGTAGGTGTCAGTGGAACCGCCCTAAGCTGGTTTAAATCCTATCTATCTGATAGGTACCAGTTTGTTAATGTAAACCAGAGATCTTCCCCATGTTCTAAAGTAACCTACGATTGTGCGCAGGGTTCAGTACTCGGTCCAGTTCTGTTCACACTTTATATGCTGCCCTTAGGTATGATCATCAGAAAGCATGGCATTAACTTCCACTGCTATGCAGATGACACTCAGCTGTATTTATCAATGAAACCTGATCAGACCCATCAAGTAGACAGACTTAGTGCCTGCGTGAAAGACATAAAAACTTGGATGACTCTTAATTATCTGCTCCTTAACCCTGAAAAAACCGAGGTCATTCTGCTGGGCCCTAAGCACCTGCGAGACTCTTTATCTGACCAGATAGTTTCTCTGGACAATATCACTGTAGCCCCCAGCTCTACTGTAAGAAACCTTGGGGTCCTATTTGACCAAGATCTCTCGTTCAAAGCACATATAAATCAAGCCTGTAAAACAGCCTACTTTCATTTGCGTAACATCAGCCAAAATTAGAAAAATCCTGCCCAGAGATGATGCCGAAAAACTCATCCATGCATTTGTCACATCCAGATTAGACTATTGTAACGCCCTGCTTATAGCGTGTCCTAAAAGCTCTATAAGAAGCTTTCAACTGGTTCAAAATGCAGCAGCAAGATTATTAACAGGTACTAGAAAAAGAGATCATATTTCACCAGTGTTAGAGTCTCTTCACTGGCTTCCTGTTGAGTTTAGAATCAAATTTAAAATCCTCCTCCTGACTTATAAAGCTTTAAACAATATGGCCCCATCCTACCTCAAAGATGCAATAGTAGCGTACCATCCAAACAGAGCTCTTACGTTCTCAAAATGCTGGACTATTGTTAGTCCCAGAGTCTCTAAAAGCACAGTAGGAGGTCGAGCATTTAGCTACCAAGCTCCTGTGTTTATGGAACCAGCTCCTGTTCATGTAAAAGAGGCCGACACAGTCTCTACATTTAAGACCAGGCTCAAAACGTTCCTCTTTGAAATAGTTTATGGTCAGGCCAGTTAGGAACAGAAGTAAAAACCTACAGTTTTAGCTACGCTGCCCTTGGAGCAACTATGCTGGGGGAAGTATGGCAGCTTGAACACTATCCTCTGGTTCTTCCTACTTTACCATCAACAATATTTAATATTACTTCAACTGTAGTCTGTTCATTGCTGTTCAC
The DNA here is from genome assembly GCA_019453435.1 of Rhinogobius similis. Classification (NCBI taxonomy): domain Eukaryota; kingdom Metazoa; phylum Chordata; class Actinopteri; order Gobiiformes; family Gobiidae; genus Rhinogobius; species Rhinogobius similis. The sequence continues at coordinate 22,181,123 of CM033639.1, read as the reverse complement.
ATGTTTCTCTTTCTCTCCACTTCCCCCGGGGAGTGGAGACTGTTTCAGGCACTGCGGCGGCTGCTCCAGTGACGACCCCCCCACCCCCATCTGTCTGGAGGATCGATCTCTACACTGGACGATCTATGCGCCACCCGCCTGGAGGAACTCCCTCAACCCTGGATTAGCCACACCTCGTCTGCCTGGACGAACTCCATCTACTTAGATGAACTGTTCCTCATCTCCTGCTGGAGGATCTCTCTACACTGGTGGACTGCTCCCTGAAATCCGCCTGGAGGAACTCTTTAAAGCCACCTCCCTCTTGAGTGGTTCTGGTTCAGTCCAAGTGGATGTCAGTCCTAGTTCATCTGCAGCCTGTCCGTCCGTGGGAGTAGGATCTCTCCTTCTCTGTGGTTCTCCCCGAGGTTTCTACTTTTTCCCGTGGGGTTTTGTAGTTTTCCTCGCTTGAAGGAGGGTCAAAGGACAGGGGCATTCTGGGACAGTTATCTGAACTGCTTTACCTGTGGCCCATCGAGGCAACTGTTGTTGTGATTTTGGGCATTATAAAAATAAATTGATTTGATTTGATTTGATTTGTTCTCCTGCTCTGCCTCAGACCTCGGTCCTTCCATGTGTCTGTGTATAATACATAATGTTAAACTACATTATATCATTTGTACAGTGTTACACATTAGAATGTGTGTGAATACACTGATGTGGAGCAGAAACAGCAGACACTGAGGCCCAGTGTCCACTGCACGGTTTTGTCCGTCTGCAACGTAAGAATCGTGGCTCGTGGATCTCAGGGTGAGACGAGGACAAAGACTAAACTCAGAACGTTGTGTGACCAAAGACGAGCCACGATTCACATCAAACATGTTTGATATTTGGACTCTTGGTCTCAGTCGTCTGCCATCGATCTGTGTCAAAAATGTAAAACAAGCAGCGCAAAGTAACAGCAGCAGTTCTGTCACACACGGGACCTTCTCATTTCTCTTTCATTTAGCAACTTTTACAAACACAAACACACCGCTAGCATGTGGTGCTAGCCTCCGCTAACAGGTACAAGTGCTTTCCCACATGGAGCCAGAGCCTGAGGTTTGCTCAGACTTTAGCTGTAGCTATGATTGATGATTCATCGCACAATGTGACTGTTCTGTCTAACGACTTTTAATTCTTTATGTCTTGCAGCGTGACATCCATAAATCTTATGAGACAAAATAAATCATACAGTGGACACCAGCTTAAAACTGACACTGACAAACTGGGGCTCCACAGTCAAACCATCACTGAGGACATTCTGGGATCTGTTTTCAAATCTTCTGATTCAAGAAAAGGCCACATCCTGATCCCATATGTTCACTGTTTATGTAAAGTTCATGATTAACTGACCGTTAACTGATCTAGGAACACTTCAGTGGCATTAACCCTGGTCTGAAGGGCTGCGATCCTTTAGTCGATGAAGTCTTGGTCGACCAGCATTTTTATTAGTCGACTAATTATTTTATTTAGATTTAAAGGATTTATTTGGCAAAAACAAGAAGATATGGAGTGAGGTCGCTGAAGATTTTGGAGTCCAACATATGAATAGACAGTCCTTATTTGTAAAAATAGTTGTTTTTGCATGAATTCCTCTGCAGTTTTGGTTTTTCCGAGTGCAGTTTGGGTCAGATACATGGAAATACTTCATAGTTTTGACATATTTTTAGTTGTTTTAGTCGACCAAGAACTTCTTTAGTCGACTACAGCCCTGGTCTGAAGCCACAGTTACTGCTGTTCACGGAGTACATTATGTTTTTCCTGGTTATTGTATAATCTTTAGAGGAATAATTTCTCCAGTATCTTTGCAAATTGTGATTTAAATGAAATGAGTCTATAATTTAAAATGCATGTGACAGGAATGATTTCTTTACTGAGATCTGGGCGATACGGTGATAAAAATGGAATCATGAGCTGGTCCCTGTGACAATCTGTTATTTTTGTGAAATCGACGTATCGTGATTCAGTTTTTCTGTCTTTAATGCAGCTATCTGTTCAAACACTCTTTTTTTTCCTGTTGTTTTGCCTCGGAGCAGATGACTTTATTTACCTCTTAAAGACCAGAGCTGCACAATTAAACCAAATCCACACAAAAAGCGTGACCAAAAGCAATAAAAATGTGCTCAAAAGCAACAAAACACGCCCAAGAACAAGAAACACAACTCAAGAGCGACAAAAACATGAAAAAATGTGACAAAAAAAACAACAAAGACTAATTTAAATATGACAAACAACTGAACGTGACAAAAACTAAAAAGCAACAAAACAGAATCCTATTATTCAAACCTAAATCGCAAATCTAATCCGGTCAGAAAAATCACAATTAGATATTATTTCTAAATTGTGCAGCTCTGTTAAAGGCAACAGAAAAAAAAAAACCACAGTTAACATTTTCTGTCATATCGCCCAGCTCTACGTGACAGGACACTTTCTGAACAGTGAAAATTAGACTCTACAGAAGTTATTAAGCAACAGTTTAAAAAAGACCAAAAGATAAGTGAAGGTCGACAAAAGCAAGAGGAAGTTAATGTTGCACAAGGACAATATGTGGCTTTATCTGCAACAAAACTAATCAAATATTATGTTTAACAAAAGCAGGATTCATGACAAAAAGTTAGTTTTTTTTATTTTGCATTATTTTTGTTTATTTCAGTGAGAGGTTTCGCTCGGTCGTGTAAATGATTTCTCAAGATTTTCATAAAAGATAACGATAGAAAATATGTCTATCAAATAAATATGGAATTGTGACTAGGCACGGGACGATACTGAAATGTTATGTCACGATTATCATGGACAAAATAATTGCGATTAACAATAATATAACGACAGTTATTAAAATGGCTGACAGTTTGAAAATGTGACACTACTTTCTCATAATAAATAACTCCTGACATATTTGTACTTTATTATAAGTGAAAACAAACATGATCTAGAGCAGTGTTTCCCAACCAGGGGTACAGGGACCACAAGGGGTACTTGAGAAATTACCAGGGGGTACTTGGAATGGTTTTAGGTTTTAAATGAAATGTACTTTTATCTGTAAAAATGTGTGATTAGTTGTATTTTTAGCATCTCTTTGGAGCATCTTGGACCATAAATATAATTAAAACAATACATACACTAGTAATAACTATTAACTAAGTAATAATAATAACTAAGTAATGACTATTTTCAACTAGTAAACCTATTTATTTGCCTGAAACTCTGAGTGTGAAACAAAACTTTGGGGGTACTCGAGACAAAAAAGGTTGGGAATCACTGATCTAGAGGAGAACATAAAGGGTAAGTTGCTTTTTTTCTGCACAATCTGGTATAAAATAGCGATTATCTTTGTTGGCGATGATCACGATTAAACAAAATGTAGCACAAATGATTATTGTCTTCCCTTTTTATCACGATAAACGATATTATTGATTATTGTCCCATTCCTAATAGTGAGCAGTTGTGGTTATTACACGGTTAAACTATTACATCAAAGGAGGCGGAGTCAGAGCACACGTTAATGTCGCCAAGAGCAGGGTACACTGAGCAACAGAAAATAAAATTCCCACTAAACAGTGCATCCAGAGAGTGTTCACAGCGCTTCACTTTTCCCACATTTGTTTATGTTACAGCCTTGTCCCAAAATGTTGAGATCTGCTGCCCGGTGTAAACGAATACAACTGGACACGGCCTCCAGAGTGAGGCGGATACTTCAACCAAGACTCACATGAGACATGCACTTGTGTCATCCACAGCTTTATACAATATGCATGGAATAAAAGAGACACACCCCCAATAGAAAAGGAAAATTATTATGCATTTTTTGGATTGTTATTAGCCTTGAAGTATGATCTTGAGTACTGTTCTGCCTGTAAAGATTTTGTTATTTTTTAGTAATAAATGGGTTTGTAAATTGGCCTACAGCGCCCTCGTGTGGTTGCGCAGTGCTATTGTTTTTTTTTGATTGCACACATGTAAATCCAAGATGGCCGTACGTAATGCTGCGTGTTGAGCCAGTGTCTTGGACTATACTTGTCCGTGAGTATCGGGTTATAAAAATATAAATGCGTGTTTAATGTTATGTAAGTTATGTTTAATTTTAATAAGAACTGATCAAGCTAGAAGCCAGTTGATTGTTAGTCAACAATTAGCATGTTATTAGCACACTTTTTTGTAGTTGTTTATTACACGGCAGCTAATTGTACGTTTTGTATTGTTACAGTTTTACAGTTGGTCAAAGGCGACAATGGTTGATGACCATTCTTCAATAAATCACAAAAATCAATAAAGTCTGTTTATTGGAGCGCCGTTAACTCGCAGTCTAGCCTTGCAAAAACGGTAATTTGGGGCGAGGACAGCACAAGTACCTATATAAAATGTTATATTAGCTCTTGAAGAGAATGCTACACGCAATTATCAAGAGAGCAGTAGTCGTTATCGTGTTTAGACGGAAGAAATGCTCAGATGAGTCTAGCGATGATTTAAAGGTCCCATATTCTGCTATTTTACCCATTACACAGTCTATTCTAAGGGCTTTATTGATACATTTTTGCGTTGTGTAATATCCATAACGTAACAGTTTCCAAAAAACACCCATTTCTTGGACTAGCATTAGCTGTTTTTATTCTTGCGGCTGTGTGCTTCCTGGAGGCGTGGCTTAAACACCGCGTCATCCTGGTGAAGCGCGTCATCTTAGTGAGGAGCCCCCGTCTGCTGCTCAGCCGAGGGGGACGGAAAAGACAGTTCTCTAGTGAAAACATGAGGGAATCAATCAAAAAACCACTTTGGGCACAACATACGAGGCCCAAATAGCACTGGAGGAAGGTTAAAACCTCTGAAGAGTCCATTTTGCATGTTATGGGACCTTTAAGGACTTAAAAGAGCAGAAGAGTCGCGGATAAATGACGTAGAAGATGTGAAAATACATCCCAGAAACAAGGAAGTTCCACTAGAACACTAGAGGGGGAGGATTTTATAATACTACAACTAATACTACGTCAGGTGTTTTTGATGACGGGACATTGTTAGAACAGGATTAAAAAGCTCAAAAAGTCACTGTAGCAGAATATATGTGCTTGAATCTTCGTTTTGCTCACTTCGTTGTGCGTTCTCGCTCTGAGGGCGGCCCTCGCTCCCTGGAGCTCGGCTCAAGTGCAGCCGTGGTAGATAAAAAACAGGAAGACATGCATCCAAAATAAAAGCACAGCAAAGACTACAAATAACAACATGTACTTCAGAATAAAACTATAAATCAATCATATGTAAAAAAGGACCAAAAGGTGCCGTCTTAAAACTGTTGAGTGTTCCCACGTTTCATTTCCAGGACAGTGTGACAGGGATGTGCTTTGTCTCTACTTTTGAACCTCTGGCCCTTTAAATCAGGGAAGATCCTCAAATAAAGAGTGACAGAGATCAGAAACCTTTGGCATTGACTCAACTCACGTTCAACTCTGCAAGAGGTTTTTGAGGAACATTCAAAACTGTCTGAACAAAAGCGTCAGTCTGTCTGACTCTCTGGCGTCCTCTGCTGGTGCGAGACGACCATGACCCTGTTCTGTCTGAATTCTTGGACTGGAATGTGTCTAAAAATAACGAAAAGTGCAGGAAATCCAAAAAAACAGCTCTAATAACCCATCAGACTGCAAAGATACAAATACCTGAGCATAATAATGGACAATAAACTCAGTTCATTTCAGTTCAAGTTAATCGATTAATCTTAGCTAATCGATTATAGAAACGGTTGTCAACTAATTAAATCATTGAGTAATCGCTAACTGGTCAATACACAGACACCAAAACATTGTAAGCACTGAAAAAAAAAAGGTTTTATGACTCAGACAAAGCAGAAATGACACAAAAAACACACAGGAAACGTGTAAATTGCATATTTTTGATTTAAATCCTTGTTCATCTATAAATATTCTCCTCCAGAGTTTCATCAAACGCCTTCACTTCAGCCTTTTCTGGGTCTAATTGAGTAAAATTCTCATATTCAAGGCTCTTTCACGCACTAAACAACGAATTGATTAATCAAAGCAATAATCGCTAAACTAATCGATCACCAAAATAATCGTTAGTTGCAGCTCTCGTCTGAAAATGAACAATATCTGAGGTAAAGCATATTAAATAATGTTTTTAGAGCAACAACCGGATCATAACTAAGCATCAACAGTCGTTTAATATTGTTTTATTTTTGTATTATTTATTTAGCTTTCATTATTTCATTTTTAATTTTCAAATATTAAAAAGCACATGTAAGATTGTTCCGCTTTCCCGCAAGTTTGTTTACACCATAAAGAAAGTAGAATAAGCTCATAATGTATGTGTATAAATGTGTAAAGTGTGTGACTTTAATCAAAAATAAATGAAGAGCAAATGTGGTGCGATACCAAAACTAGGAACGAGAAAAAGATAAACTGAAAAAAGAGACCAGTTAAATGATCTGGATGGTCAGAAAAATATCACGAAGCGCAAAAGGCACAGAATAATCAGGTGATAACGACACTAATGTGGAGTATCAACTATTAGAAGGAACATTATCAATCAATATGAGTTATAACATCGTAAAAATCAATCAAAGTCAAAGACGACACACGGCAGCCATCTTGGTTCTGGTCACTAATGTAAACAAACTCCAAAGAAAATCTGCATAACCTGCTCAAATACCAGAACGTTCCATAGCTTTACCGTCAGCTGTGGTTCTGACAACGACAAAAGTAAAGCTGCATTTTAAAACACTCATTCTCAGGTTCAGACATTCGAGTATTAGACGCTTTGCTCGACAATTACTGACAAATGTTGTTACTATAAAATGTTGTCATTATGTCAAACGTGACACTTTAAACCTAATCACAAAGTCTTTAACGTTATGTCACACTGCTCCAAAGTGTGGTCACTGCATCTCAAAAAGATCTGGCAAAATTACAAGTTGCTCAAAATAAAGCAGCAGGACTTGTTCTCGGCTCAATTCAATTAGAACAAGCAGAAAACAAGTGTACAGTGATCCCTCGCTATATCGCGTTTCATCTTTCACGGCTTCGCTGCTTCACAGATTTTTTTTTTACAGTGCGGATATTTTTACAGTGCATTGTGCTCTGAATCCTGATTGGCTCAGGGGCTTTACTGTTGTCTAGTTCTCAAATATAATCGAAGGTGGCATATCCGTTTATAAGAATCTTCTTGCTCAGAAAAAGAAAGAGCGCCAACAACTAAAGAAAGACTCGTGCGTCTTCAGTAGAAACGCTACAGGGGGCGGAGTCAGGACCAAGAGGCACAGACTGTGAAATACACCAGTGACTATGTTTACAACCTTGTATTACTACATTAAAATGATTGTTTTAAACACATTTGGGGCTTTAAAACAGGTTTTGATTTTTGGTTTCATTCCATAGTTCAGTATTGCATTGTAAAATAATAAAAAATAAAGCTGTGACTACTTCACGGATTTCACTTTTCGCGTGTTATTTTTGGAACGAAACTCCCGCCATAAACGAGGGATCACTGTATTCCACTCTCTTGTGGCTCAATTTAAATCAAAGAATACGAATGAGAGATCCTTTAATTGTCCCACAATGGGGAAATTCCAGAAAGAAGCAGCCGTTTCCAGCGCCTACAAAACTCTCAGAAAAGAAAAACAAGAACAGTACAATACAAGTTACTTTGGCAACTTTAGTATATAATACATTAACCCAAAAAAATGCCGGCTTGTAAATTAAATCAAATGGTTTACTGTGATTCTGGCAGATCTGACACTAATGGTAATGTCTTTCCACTGTGTCCAAAATCCAATTTTATGAAAAAAGCTGTGTAGTACAGAGCTATATTCATTGGGAAGAGTGTTCCTTTTGAAATTCTCAAAAATAAGAAATTTAAAAACAGTCTTAGACGGGTTATACATTTTGCCACATGGACAGAAATGTTATTTGTATTTGTACTTTTCCCCCATTGAAAAATGTGAAATAATTTGTGTAATGAACTTTTATGCATTTTAAGGATATTTTATTAATAATAATAATGATTTATTATTGTGTTGTATGTTTTTATATGATTGCATTGGACCCAGGAAGACGAGCTGATGGGATCCATTTAAATAAACAACAATAAACAAAAAGGGGAAAACATTAGACCGCAGTCCGTATGAATGTGTCTGTATTAGTCACTTATTACTTGCTTTTCATTCATATTTTTATAATTACGTCAGAAGTGATTAGACAATATCACGTGGTCAAACTATGAAAACAGCTCCTACAACTCAAAGGCAGATCCACAGAAAAATGTACAGCGCCTGACCATCACTTCTGTTGTTCTGTAGAGTTTTCCTCACGCACTGCCACCCGCTGGTCACAAAGGGCGTCACACAATTGCAGCAAAATAATTATTAATATATTTTTAAGATATGAGTGTACAAACGAAATACCATAGAAATAGTGGACAGACGGTTGTGGCTCCGCCCCATTCATGATAATGCGGCTCAGTCATGGAGAATTCAAAATGGCCACGGGTTAGCCCCCCCCACTCCCCCCTCGGTGGGGAGGCGGGGGGGAGGGCGACTTTGGGGCGGCCTTTTGCTGACGTACTGCCGTCGTTGTCTCTATGGTTACCGCCCACTCGTAGGTGTATGGCTGCGCCCTGACATTTCCGGCGCGTGAAGCCCGCCTTCTTCATTAGATATGCACGAACTTTAAAAAAATCACAGCAGCTAAACCAGCCAGAGCCGTAAGCTAACGTCACAGAGCCGTAAGCTAACGTCACAGAGCCGTAAGCTAACGTCACAGAGCCGTAAGCTAACGTCACAGAGCCGTAAGCTAACGTCACAGAGCCGTAAGCTAACGTTTGAGACCAAAGCCGTATTTTGAGCCAGGCTCTAAAGTAGGTTTTGAAACGTCTAACTCCCCATTGACTTGCATTGAATAATTCTACTTCCGCAGCGGCCCCTAGAGGTCAGCAGCAGATTGCAAACATGGCAGCCTACAGTCGGCGGCTCAATTTGAGCGCGGTAGCCTCGCCCACTGCGAAATACGCACCGCACAAAACAGCACAAACGAAGCACAATCGATTCATAGAACATCTTGCTGTTTTAGAGCACCATTTACCATACCACCATTTTCGGCCAAAAATAAATTGTAAATATTGATAAAATCTCAACAGCACAAATAAAACTCTTCACAGCACAATCGAGGCACTAACGATTGACACCATTTCAAGCCGTTTAACAGCATTTTTAAGCTTCACGGGGCTCGTTAAGGTCTCCAAAACTAAAGCAGCACAAACAAAGCACAAACATTGACATAGTTTTTGCATCACTTACCGTAGAAACAATATTTATAGTACATTGGACCATTAGGGGCCCCAAGTAAACAATTCAAAACACACGACGTAAAAGCGAAACCAAGTATTCAATGAATGTCTAACCGGCGTCATTACACAATACAATATATACACATGAGGCAGGGGAAGGGCGTCCTCTGATTGGCGGCCTTTCTTAACGCCTTCTTGCAGGCCTGTGTCTGGTTATGGTAGGCATTGGTTAGAAGAGGCCATAGACCGTACATCAGTGGACTATGGGATTGTGACGTCACTCATAGCGTTTGCCTCCAGCCAAATGAAGCCCATCGCGGCTAGCAGTTATAGCGGCTAAAGTGGAGCCAGCAGTTATAGCGGCTAAAGCGGAGCCAGACTCCATATTTGGAAATCCGAGTGCGAAGTGGCAACCAAACGGACCAATCAGGAGCGGCTGCTAACGGTATCCGCCCCTCGGCGAGAGGAGACAGCGGCAACGTGCGGCGCTAGCTGTCAATCAAACCTGTTGCTAACACAGAGCGAAAAACGGCCCCTGGAAAAGGAAGCACCTGATTGGTCTGTTATTATTGATAATAACTTGATTTATGAACAACCAACGACAAGAAAAACACCTGATTCATGTAGAGTGTGTCAAAACAGACGTTTTAGTTCCAGATGGTGAGTTTGACAGAAACAGTTACAGAGTAAGAGCTTTATGGAGCCAGGAGCCTCCATAGCTGCAGCTGCTAGCATGCTAACGCGGTCCACTTATATGTACGGTCTATGGAAGAGGCTGGGGTTAATTGGGCTGGCCAATCAGCAAAGACTTTGACAGTCATGCCAGCCAATCAGTGACGCGCTTACGCCACCATCGTGTAGAAAACAAATTCGCTTCCGCCACAGCCCCGCGGGTAAGATGGCGGCGTACTCACCCACATCCGGGTCACAGTCCGTGATGGCGCCCGTCCAAGCAGCAGCTCCGGGTGGAGAAGAAGGTGGCACGAAATCACAGGGTCCAGCGCTGTCCTCCTCGGTACCGGGTCAGGGTCCAGCGCTGTCCTCCTCGGTACCAGGTCCAGCGCTGTCCTCGCGGCACCGGGTCCAGCGCTGTCCTCGCGGCACCGGGTCCAGCGCTGTCCTCCGCGGCACCGGGTCCGGGTCCAGCGCTGTCCTCCTCGGTACCGGGTCCAGCGTTGTCCTCCTCGGTGCCGGTCCGGGTCCAGCGCTGTCCTCCGCGGCACCGGGTCCGGGTCCAGCGCTGTCCTCCGCGTGTAAGAGACGTTCAGTTTTGGGGTTAAACCAGCTACACCCCGGACACAGTCAGGCGCACGTGGCTCGGCGGGACCACGGCACCCACTGAACAGTTCTGAGAAAAACCGTCCAAAAGAGGCGCACTCCACGTAAACCATCGACGCACGACGTGAACAGGTTCAGAAAGTAGAGTTTGACTCGTTTAAAACGTCTCACAGAGACACGCGGAGGGCGTGAGGTCCATCTCGGTCCTTGAGCGGCCGCTGAAGAGGGCGTGGCGTCTGGGCTAAGCACGTAAGCCGTGACGTAACTCCCGCCCCCAACCAACAGGAGCCAATCACAGTGCAAAGTTGATATTGCCCTTGACTGATCAGTGAAGCGGCCAATTACACAAGACGCATTTACGTGCAGTGGTAAAAAATAGTTTGTTCTAGAAGGTTCAGTGAACATAAACGTAACAGTGATGTAGTAATACATCTGTTGTATGTGAAGTATTGAAATGTAAAGAAATGGTACCATGAACATATTTAAATAAGGTAGAGTAGATGCATTTTTTTTAAGATTACCTAAGGATTATTTATATTTGTGGGCACATAAAACAACCCATGTGGTTTCACACTTGTAACTTTGGTGATTGTTTCCGTTGTTTTTCTGAATAATCGGTTGGATTCCTGTTGACACACGGAGCAGAGGGGGTTCACACTCACTAATTATAACTGTCTTTGTAAATTCAGTTTGTGCGGCTGAAATCGTTGGTTGAGTCACGAGGCGTGAGACACACCAAGAGGAAATACTACTACAGCTAAAAATACATTTGCTTTTATGAATGAACAAAGTCGTGGGTGTAAAACATGACGACAGAATCACTAAAATACACTTGGTTTAGTCCTGTGTTTGGTTTGACAATAGTTGTTTCTACAACAAAACAATAAAAATAAGCACTAGTTATTTGATTAAGCACTTTGACATTTACAGCATTTGTAGATGGCTTTTATTACCGTCTGAATGTTAATAAGACATTAACCAAAAACATGTCTGTTCATAAATCATGCACAAAATGTTAAAACATTACTAAGCTGCTTATTAAACTGTTTAATTACAAGTGATAAAATGCTTCATAAGAGCTTATACATGAACATAGTGCTTATTAACGACTTATAGTTTGATTAACCTTTTATTATTTTAGAGTGTTACCAACAAATGAAATAATGTTTTTTGAACAAAACCAGGATTAAAGGTCCCATATCCTGCTCTTTTCCCCTTCACACAGTCTATTCTAAGGGCTTTGTTGATACATTTTCTCGTTGTGTAATATCCATAACATAACAGTTTACAAAAAACACCCATTTCTTGGACTGGCCCCCCTCCTGCAAAAGCAAACGGCTCACTCTGAGATCTGACCCCCCGAACAGAGAGCAGGCTGCCTCCCCCGCCCAACCCGTGCCTCCCCCTCCCAACCCGTGACGAAGCCTAGAGTGGAGATGGTGCATGCGCCGTGTGCTCCGGTAAACAGCGATACACAAACACTGAATAAACATTTTCTGGTCCTGACGGTGCGTCGTGCTGAGTCCTACGTCCTGGATCTGACCTGGAGTTTGACGTGCTCCAGGGCCTCAACGACGGACGTGCCGTTTGGTAAATAACAAGCTAACTCTTCTGTCTGTCGTATCCATCGTGTGTTTACTGTGTAGCATTAGCATTAGCTGTTTTTATTCTTGCGGCTGTGTGCTTCCTGGAGGCGTGGCTTAAACACCGCGTCATCTTAGAGAGGAGCCCCCGTCTGCTGCTCAGCCGAGGGGGACGGAAAAGACAGTTCTCTAGTGAAAACATGAGGGAATCAATCAAAAAACCACTTTGGGCACAACATACGAGGCCCAAATAGCACTGGAGGAAGGTTAAAACCTCTGAAAAGTCCATTTTGCATGTTATGGGACCTTAAAACTAAAAGTCAGCCGCCCTTGTATTATTTTTACGTGGCTGATCTTGTTTCAGTGCGAGGTTTGCATCAACGAGAAATATTATTTGGGAAAAAATGTCATATATTAAAAATATATTATAAAGCAACAAATAAATACACCATCAAACAGAAGTAATATTTCTCCAGTGAATATGAGATCATGTGTAAACGAGAACCAAAAGCTGCTGTTTTTACAAAGTGCTCGAGGTCAACCAGACAGGGGTGTGTTTTGTCCCCTCAGCTGTTCATGAACAAACACTAACACTGACAATATTATGGAGCTCATTCACCATTAACATTGTCCTTAAACATATGGATTTAACTTCCATGGTGTATTTTATCCCATGATGTCACTGAAAATGTGTTTCTCTGAATTCCACTCTTTTACTGTTGTGTCATGAATTCAGACTCGACTCAGAGAACATTTTCCAAACAGTGACAGAACAAATGAGATTCTAGAGAAGTCATTGTGCAACAGGTCAAAACGACAAATGAAGATGCAGTGAAGACAGAAGCAGAAGAGAGCGCTGCACATGTGCAACGTCTGGGAAAACGGATTCAATCATGATTTAACTGAACCAAGATAAAAGTCAACAGTCGTTTTCATCATGTTTTTTTTTTTTTTTTTTTTTTAATTAATTTGCTGACACCGTGCATATTTACAATTATGGTGATATATAATATACAAATCTGTACATATAACAAAACTAGACAGTGAGACAAGTGACAATATAACATACTATACACAAACGAGACATACACATAAACATGGAGACACAGGATACACAGACATAGCAATAAGAAGGGGATGGGGGGGTAGAGATGCTGGTAACAATGGGAGAAAGAGAGAGGGGTTGGGGGGCGGAAATATATATTTAAAAAAAAAAAAAAATATATATATATATATATATATAAATAGATAATTAAATAAAGGGGAGAGAGATAGCTACGAACAAAATAAAATAATATTAGTAGTTTTTGATTAATGAAGATGTGTTAATAACTTTAAATACTTGATCTGTGGCTCCTTGGGTATGTAGGTCAGGGACCCCCTCTACCACCACCCACTAGCCAAACGTTAGAGAGAAAAAATGAATAAATAAATAAACCAAACCCCTCCCTCCTCAGATTGTCATCACGTTCGTGCCCCGTTCAACCCTGTCTAATTCTTTTTCTTCTGCAAATGTATATCTTCAGTTTGTTTGTTTTTTTTGTTTGTTTTTTTTTTCCCTGCCTTTGTGTGAGATGCATTAAAATAAGCATTTCGCTTACCCCATACTAATTGTTTGTTTGTATTCTTCATTACTTAACTAGATTTATGTGTTGCATTAAAATTGTTCGGGGCAAGTGTGGGACAGCACTGGGGGGAGGTCTGACTCAAGGCAGATGGAGAGTGACAGACGAGGCCCGGGCCCCCACACCCACCACAGGCCACTTTGATACCTAGAATTCAAGTTGTAAATCCATGAATACAATGTACAACGAAAGTTTTGAGGAATATAATAAATGCAAAGAAAAAAAAAAAAAAAAAAAAAAAAAAAAAAAAGGGGGGACTAGAGGAGAGAAAGAGGGAGAAAAAAAAAAGATATATATATATAGATATATTTCACTTATATATGAGTGACTGTAGAAGATATATATGCTATAAGCAGTTGTGTATAATTGAGAAAAGATGAAACCTATATGGAGGATTGTACACGTGGCTTTTAAATTTAAATGTTGTTTAGATTTTGTCATTTATTTTTTCTCATGATATTTTAAGTTGTTATAATTGTAGAAAATCCAAGAAATGTGTCCAGGTTTCTTTGAAGACTGACATATGCTTTTGTTTTTCGGCAGCCAGTTGTTCTACTGTTATATGATTTGTAAGTGCATTGGTCCAATGAGTAATATTACAGTTGTTTTTGCTTTTCCAGTTTTGGAAGATTATTTTCTTTGCGATAGTTAATGAAGTCCGGAGTGTGTTATGGTATTTATGGGGCAGTTTAATTTCTGAAGTATCCCCTAGAAGACACAGTGATGGGTTTAATGGAATTCTGCAGCCAAAGATAGTGGAGAGTTTGTCAGTTACTGTAGACCAAAAGGAGTGGACCGGTGTGCAATCCCACGTGGCATGCAAGTAACTGTCTGTGTAACCTAAAGTGCATTGTGAACAGATATCAGTGTCTGAAAGTTTCATTTTATGTAATCGGTTTTGTGTTAGGTGCGTTCTGTGAAGCGTTTTATATTGTATTAGTTGTAGGTTAGTGTTGGGGGTCATAGAAAATGTATTTTGGCATATACTAATCCAGAAGTCGGGGTTGGGAGAGATACCCAAATCCTTTTCCCATTTGACAGATGGAAGTGTGATATGCTGTTTCGAAGTCATGATTAATTTATAGAGTTTGGATGTCAATTTCTTTGTGTTTGTGATTTTTAGAATATTGTCTATCAGTAAAGGGGAAGTTTTCATCATGTTTTAGTCGATGTTTATTCACAGCATCAGCAGGACATACTTGGTCTCATAAATAATCTCAAAGAAAATATTATAAAAGCATAAATACAAATACAAATAATATCTATCCAATAAATATGACAAATGTGAACAAATGCATGATCAACAATAACTTAATAAATAAAAATGTAGCATTAATAAACAGAAAACAGATCAGAAAATAAATAAAATCTTGTTGCTTCAGCGACGTGGATCCCAAGGAGAGCCACAGGTGATGTTCATCTGTGAAGAGACCAGAGTCAGACCAGGACTAAACCAGGACTAAACCAGGTCTAAACCAGGACTAAACCAGGACTAAACCAGGACTAATCCAGGACTAATCCAGGACTGAACCAGGACTAAACCAGGTCTAAACCAGGACTAAACCAGGACTAAACCAGGTCTAAACCAGGACTAAACGAGGACTGAACCAGGGCTAAACCAGGTCTAAACCAGGACTAAACCAGGACTAAATTAGCTCTAAACCAGGACTAAATGAGCTCTAAACCAGGTCTAAACTAGGACTAAATTAGGTCTAAACCAGGACTAAACCAGGACTAAACCAGGACTAAACCAGGACTAAACCAGGACTAAACCAGGTCTAAACCAGGACTAAACCAGGATTAAATTAGCTCTAAACCAGGTCTAAACCAGGACTAAACCAGGACTAAATTAGGACTAAACCAGGACTAAACCAGGACTAAATTAGGTCTAAACCAGGACTAAATTAGGACTAAACCAGGACTAAATTAGGACTAAACCAGGACTAAATTAGGTCTAAACCAGGACTAAATTAGGACTAAACCAGGACTAAATTAGGACTAAACCAGGACTAAATTAGGTCTAAACCAGGACTAAATTAGGACTAAACCAGGAGTAAACCAGGACTAAATTAGGACTAAACCAGGACTAAATTAGGACTAAACCAGGACTAAAGTAGGACTAAACCAGGACTAAATTAGGTCTAAACCAGGACTAAATTAGGACTAAACCAGGACTAAATTAGGACTAAACCAGGACTAAATTAGGACTAAACCAGGACTAAATTAGGACTAAACCAGGACTAAATTAGATCTAAACCCAGACTAAACCAGGACTAAATTAGGACTAAACCAGGACTAAATTAGGACTAAACCAGGACTAAATTAGATCTAAACCAGGACTAAATTAGGGCTAAACCAGGACTAAATCTTGACACTCACCTGTTTGATTTTATTGATCACGTCCAGGGAGGGTCTGCAGCACTTGTATTCTTCTCCAACAGGTTTAATCCTAAATTCAAACACAAAGAGAACTGTTATATTTTCCCCAGATTTGGATCCTGGTCAGGACCAGATCTGATCCAGGCCTTAACAATCGAACCTGAGACCGTCTCGCTGTGTGTCAGACTTACAAATAGGCGTGAGGACACTGTTTGGACTTCTGTTCAAAACACGTCTCGATCTCATCAGGAACAGGTTTACATTCCTGTATTTGGCTCCGTTTGCAGTGGCAGATCTCCTTTGGAGGAAATCGCAAAGCTACGAAAACCAGAAAATACATGACTTTAGTTTAGTGCGACGCTAAAATGTGTAAACGGAGAACAAACTAAGAACAAACTGAGCACAGGAGATAAACTGGAGGATAAACTGCTTTAAACAATGAACCAGGACAAAACTGGGGCTAAACCAGGGCTAAACCAAGTCTAAACCAGGTCTAAACCAGGTCTACTGTACAGTTTCCTTTAACATTCAAACAAAGCTGAGTGACGTTTCAAACTGTTTCGATGGTAAGAGCTTCTTTACCTTGTGCTGCACAGAACATCAGAGACAAAACCAGGACAATCCAGGGAGCCACTGAAGCCATCTTGAACCGGGTCTAGAGCTGGTCTGGGATCCTGGACTGGACTTTGGTCTGAGGAGGGTTTGTGAATGAACCAGACCAGGGCCGGGCTTTATTTGAGAAAAAGAGGAAGTTTGTGACGCGAGGTCCGTCCCTGCAGCAGAGACTCAGAAGAACATTACAACAACTCTACATCAGATGCATTTGAACGCTGCGTGAGCGGGTGTCTGACCCACACATCCACTCACACTTTACAGACAGTTTTAGACAATGGAAACAACATGACTAGCCTTTGCCACGATACAATTACACACATTCAATACATATAAATATATATATTACACATAACTATTCATGTTGTTTTGAGTCATTTTTACCGCTCAAAATTCCACAAACTTTAATAGTGTTTTACTTTTTCCTGCAGTAAATAGTTCTTTATAACAAGCCAAACAATTGTACCGATCTGGCAGATAAAATCTTTTATTTATTCACAGTTTTTGTTCATGTAAAACTTTGTGTAGAAAATCAAATATAAAAGTACATATCAAGGGTGTAAAATATAACTTTTCTGTCCCTTTAGTGTCTCCATGGAGATTTTACTGTTGTGCTTATGTAGGACGCATCAGGCGAACTTTTGCTGACCCTCTGACCCTCAGGTCACGACATGGGACACAAGGCTAGAGAAACTCTTGGGTCGTTAGCGCACAGATTTCACAGACACAAACTGGCTTTAATACATTTTAATTGTTAAACTGAACTCCGACACATAACTAGATCGACCCAGAACAACCTTGTGTAGTTTTACATCGCTTTAATTTACAAAATTTTCACTAGTTAATCATTCCAGTATCTAGCTGTACTGTATGTTTAGCTACATATTTAATCACCATATTTATCTGTTTGTATGTTAATCAATAAATCTCCATAAAACACAGTTGGTAAAGTGCTATTTTATTTCCAGAAAAGAGTCAATGTCACGGTTGCGTTCTTACAACCTTCAGACTGACCAACGTTTAATTATTAGTAATAATCAATGTACAACTGTTTATTGATGATTATTATTTTTGATAATTGATTTGGAAATTGGTCATTTGGTCAAAAAGAGCTGGTGCCCCTGATAACAAATAAATCTCAATAATTAAATGAACTTAATCACACACTCACCAAGGGCTGTGTGACCTGCTTTAAGTTCAATCCAATTCCTTAAAGGTCCCATATCCTGCAAAATCGACTTTTCAGAGGTTTTAACCTTCCTACAGTGCTATTTGGGCCTCGTATGTTGTGCCCAAAGTGGTTTTTTGATTGATTCCCTCATGTTTTCTCTAGAGAACTGTCTTTTCCGTCCCCCTCGGCTGAGCAGCAGACGGGGGCTGCTCACTAAGATGACGCGGTGTTTAAGCCACGCCTCCAGGAAGAGCTCAGCCGCAAGAATAAAAACAGCTAATGCTAATGCTACACAGTAATTACACGATGGATACGACAGATAGAAGAGTTAGCTTGTTATTTACCAAACGGCACGTCCGTGGTTGAGGCCCTGGAGCACGTCAAACTCCAGGTCAGATCCAGGACGTAGGACTCAGCACGACGCACCGTCAGGACCAGAAAATGTTTATTCAGTGTTTGTGTATCGCTGTTTACCGGAGCACACGGCGCATGCACCATCTCCACTCAAGGCTTCAGCACGGGTTGGGAGGGGGAGCTGCGCAGGTTAGGCGGGGGAGGCAGCCTGCTCTCTGTTCGGGGGGGTCAGATCTCAGAGTGAGCCGTTTGCTTTTGCAGGAGGGGGGCCAGTCCAAGAAATGGGTGTTTGTTGTAAACTGTTATGTTATGGATATTACACAACGAGAAAATGTATCAACAAAGCCCTTAGAACAGACTGTGTGAAGGGAAAAGAGCAGGATATGGGACCTTTAAGTGTCACTGTTTCCTCTCATCCCCCTCATGTTGGGAGGACATGATAGCGCCACGTGTTTGGTGCGAGGAGATAATCAAACCATATTTATATTGTACTACACTTAGAACGTTTGAAATTCAATTCAATTTGTTTTGTAGTGTCCAAAATCAAAACAACAGCTGCCTCGATGGGCCACAGGGAGAAAAGCAGGTTAAAGAAACAACTTTCAAGAGAATTTAGCAAATGTATAACTGTCCCAGAGCGCCCCCTGTCCTTCACCCTTATATTCGGCAAAGAAAAAGTATGTTTTAAATATGTTCTAAACAGCTTCAAACTGGGGGTTTGGGGGTCCTTCCCCAGAAGAATATTTAAGAACTCAGAGCATATTTTCTGTTTGTTGGTGCGTTTTCAGCTGATTTAAATAAATGGTATTCACTTTTATTGTTACAACATTTTTTTAATTGACTAATTAGCTTCATTAGGGGGTTGAGGGGGCGTGGCTTGGGCAGAACTAATACCTTTGACAATCCCAGACTCTTTTGTTGATGTTTTTCTTGTTTAAAAGTTCACTGCACTGTGAGATTGAGAGAACTGTTTCAGAGCCGTGCGTCTGTGATGATCAGGGGCATGTTATTGGGGCCCCTTAGAGTTGGGGGCCCAATTGTGGCCTGTTGCCTAATGTTAAGTCCGCCACTGCCAATACCTGAGCTGGAGTCAACTTGGAGTGAAGGAAGAACTGAACTGACCACCATCTTTATTTCTACTGATAACAATTAAACACGAGAAAAACTGTGGGCAAATGTAAACTTGAATGTAAGTGTGTGAAGTGTCTTGGCCAACGACACAACAACAGCAGCAATGATGGCTCTGTTTTGTGAATCTAATACAAACTTGTGATTTCTTTGTGCTCTGACTCAAAAGGCTCAGTCACTCCCTCTTTTTTCTGTTTCTGATGTGACTTTGGTGATTGTTTCCGTTGTTTTTCTGAATAATCGGTTGGATTCCTGTTGACACACGGAGCAGAGGGGGTTCACACTCACTAATTATAACTGTCTTTGTAAATTCAGTTTGTGCGGCTGAAATCGTTGGTTGAGTCACGAGGCGTGAGACACACCAAGAGGAAATACTACTACAGCTAAAAATACATTTGCTTTTATGAATGAACAAAGTGGTGGGTGTAAAACATGACGACAGAATCACTAAAATACACTTGGTTTAGTCCTGTGTTTGGTTTGACAATAGTTGTTTCTACAACAAAACAAAACCTTATAATTATAAGGCGTTAAAAATAAGCACTAGTTATTTGTTTAAGCACTTTGACATTCACAGCATTTGTAGATGGCTTTTATTACCGTCTGAATGTTAATAAGACATTAACCAAAAACATGTCTGTTCATAAATCATGCACAAAATGTTAAAACATTACTAAGCTGCCTATTAAACTGTTTAATAACAAGTGATAAAACGCTTCATAAGTGCTTATACATGAACATAGTGCTTATTAACGACTTATAGTTTGATTAACCTTTTATTATTTTAAAGTGTTGCCAACAAATGAAATAATGTTTTTTGAACAAAACCAGGATTAAAACTAAAAGTCAGCCGCCCTTGTATTATTTTTACGTGGCTGATCTTGTTTCAGTGCGAGGTTTGCATCAACAAGAAATATTATTTGGGAAAAAATGTCATATATTAAAAATATATTAAAAAGCAACAAATAAATACATCATCAAAAAAAAGTAATATTTCTCCAGTGTGAGATCGTGTGTGTAGAGGCTGAATTATCCCTGCACAACAGCCCCCACTGGTTGAAGGTGTACAGAGTCTTTCAGTGTGTCTTCAGAAAGTATCAAAGATAGTCCAGTCAATTAGTTAAAATTCATTTATTTGGCTCAACTTTGCCACAAGAGCCATAGAACTATATTAGACACGGTCAATAACCATAGGCCTCTGCACCATCGATCACCTGGGGCCAAATTCCTGCCTCTTTTATACCTTTATACAGTGACCTACAGCGCCCCCCAGGGGCTGGAGGTGCACATTTGAAGGGCAGTCAAAATGGCTCCTACAATGTGTAAATGAGGACCAAAAGCTGCTGTTTTTACAAAGTTTTTGTCCCCTCAGCTGTTCATGAACAAACACTAACACTGACAATATTATGGAGCTCATTCACCATTAACATTGTCCTTAAACATATGGATTTAACTTCCATGGTGTATTTTATCCCATGATGTCACTGAAAATGTGTTTCTCTGAATTCCACTCTTTTACTGTTGTGTCATGAATTCAGACTCGACTCAGAGAACATTTTCCAAACAGTGACAGAACAAATGAGATTCTAGAGAAGTCATTGTGCAACAGGTCAAAACGACAAATGAAGATGCAGTGAAGACAGAAGCAGAAGAGAGCGCTGCACATGTGCAACGTCTGGGAAAACGGATTCAATCATGATTTAACTGAACCAAGATAAAAGTCAACAGTCGTTTTCATCATGTTTTAGTCGATGTTTATTCACAGCATCAGCAGGACATACTTGGTCTCATAAATAATCTCAAAGAAAATATTATAAAAGCAATAAATACAAATACAAATAATATCTATCCAATAAATATGACAAATGTGAACAAATGCATGATCAACAATAACTTAATAAATAAATATGTAGCATTAATAAACAGAAAACAGATCAGAAAATAAATAAAGTCTTGTTGCTTCAGCGACGTGTGATCCACGGAGAGCCACAGGTGATGTTCATCTGTGAAGAGACCAGAGTCAGACCAGGACTAAACCAGGACTAAACCAGGACTAAACCAGGACTAAACCAGGTCTAAACCAGGTCTAAACCAGGTCTAAACCAGGACTGAACCAGGACTAAACCAGGACTAAACCAGGACTAAACCAGGACTAAATTAGATCTAAACCCAGACTAAACCAGGACTAAATTAGGACTAAACCAGGACTAAATTAGGACTAAACCAGGACTAAATTAGATCTAAACCAGGACTAAATTAGGGCTAAACCAGGACTAAATCTTGACACTCACCTGTTTGATTTTATTGATCACGTCCAGGGAGGGACTGAAGCACTGAAGCACAGTTTCTTCTCCAACAGGTTTAAGCCTAAATTCAAACACAAAGAGAACTGTTATATTTTCCCCGGATTTGGATCCTGGTCAGGACCAGATCTGATCCAGGCCTTAAGAATCGAACCTGAGACCGTCTTGCTGTGTGTCAGACTTACAAATAGGCGTGAGGACACTGTCTGGACTTCTTCTGTTCAAGACACGTCTCGATCTCATCAGGAACAGGTTTGGATTCCTGTATTTGGCTCCGTTTGCAGTGGCAGGTCTTCTTCTGAGGAAATCCCAAAGCTACGAAAACCAGAAAATACTTTATACTTTATACAATACTTTTGACTTTAGTTTAGTGCGACGCTAAAATGTGTAAACGGAGAACAAACTAAGAACAAACTGAGCACAGGAGATAAACTGGAGGATAAACTGCTTTAAACAATGAACCAGGACAAAACTGGGGCTAAACCAGGACTAAACCAAGTCTAAACCAGGACTAAACCAAGTCTAAACCAGGACTAAACCAAGTCTAAACCAGGACTAAACCAAGTCTAAACCAGGTCTAAACCAGGTCTAAACCAGGGCTAAACCAAGTCTAAACCAAGTCTAAACCAGGTCTAAACCAGGGCTAAACCAGGTCTAAACCAGGGCTAAACCAGGTCTAAACCAAGTCTAAACCAGGGCTAAACCAGGGCTAAACCAGGACTAAACCAAGTCTAAACCAGGGCTAAACCAAGTCTAAACCAGGACTAAACCAAGTCTAAACCAGGACTAAACCAGGTCTAAACCAGGGCTAAACCAAGTCTAAACCAGGACTAAACCAGGACTAAACCAGGTCTAAACCAGGACTAAACCAAGTCTAAACCAAGTCTAAACCAGGTCTAAACCAGGGCTAAACCAGGTCTAAACCAGGTCTAAACCAGGGCTAAACCAGGTCTAAACCAGGACTAAACCAGGACTAAACCAGGGCTAAACCAGGTCTAAACCAGGACTAAACCAGGTCTAAACCAGGTCTAAACCAGGTCTAAACCAGGGCTAAACCAGGTCTAAACCAGGACTAAACCAGGACTAAACCAGGGCTAAACCAGGTCTAAACCAGGTCTGAACCAGGACTAAACCAGGTCTAAACCAGGTCTAAACCAAGTCTAAACCAGGTCTAAACCAGGACTAAACCAGGTCTAAACCAGGTCTAAACCAGGACTAAACCAGGACTAAACCAGGGCTAAACCAGGTCTAAACCAAGTCTAAACCAGGTCTAAACCAAGTCTAAACCAGGTCTAAACCAGGTCTAAACCAGGACTAAACCAGGACTAAACCAGGTCTAAACCAGGTCTAAACCAGGTCTAAACCAGGACTAAACCAGGTCTAAACCAGGTCTAAACCAGGTCTAAACCAGGGCTAAACCAGGTCTAAACCAGGACTAAACCAGGACTAAACCAGGGCTAAACCAGGTCTAAACCAGGTCTGAACCAGGACTAAACCAGGGCTAAACCAGGTCTAAACCAAGTCTAAACCAGGTCTAAACCAAGTCTAAACCAGGTCTAAACCAGGTCTAAACCAGGACTAAACCAGGACTAAACCAGGGCTAAACCAGGTCTAAACCAAGTCTAAACCAGGTCTAAACCAGGTCTAAACCAAGTCTAAACCAGGGCTAAACCAGGTCTAAACCAAGTCTAAACCAGGTCTAAACCAAGTCTAAACCAGGACTAAACCAGGACTAAACCAGGGCTAAACCAGGTCTAAACCAAGTCTAAACCAGGTCTAAACCAAGTCTAAACCAGGTCTAAACCAGGTCTAAACCAGGACTAAACCAGGACTAAACCAGGGCTAAACCAGGTCTAAACCAAGTCTAAACCAGGTCTAAACCAGGTCTAAACCAGGTCTAAACCAGGTCTAAACCAGGTCTAAACCAGGTCTAAACCAGGTCTACTGTACAGTTTCCTTTAACATTCAAACAAAGCTGAGTGACGTTTCAAACTGTTTCGATGGTAAGAGCTTCTTTACCTTGTGCTGCACAGAACATCAGAGACAAAACCAGGACAATCCAGGGAGCCACTGAAGCCATCTTGAACCGGGTCTAGAGCTGGTCTGGGATCCTGGACTGGACTTTGGTCTGAGGAGGGTTTGTGAATGAACCAGACCAGGGCCGGGCTTTATTTGAGAAAAAGAGGAAGTTTGTGACGCGAGGTCCGTCCCTGCAGCAGAGACTCAGAAGAACATTACAACAACTCTACATCAGATGCATTTGAACGCTGCGTGAGCGGGTGTCTGACCCACACATCCACTCACACTTTACAGACAGTTTTAGACAATGGAAACAACATGACTAGCCTTTGCCACGATACAATTACACACATTCAATACATATAAATATATATATTACACATAAATATTCATGTTGTTTTGAGTCATTTTACCGCTCAAAATTCCACTAACTTTAATAGAGTTTTACTTTTTTCCCGCAGTAAATAGTTCTTTATAATAAGCCAAACAATTGTACCGATCTGGCAGATAAAATCTTTTATTTATTCACAGTTTTTGTTCATGTAAAACTTTGTGTAGAAAATCAAATATAAAAGTACATATCAAGGGTGTAAAATATAACTTTTCTGTCCCTTTAGTGTCTCCATGGAGATTTTACTGTTGTGCTTATGTAGGACGCATCAGGCGAACTTTTGCTGACCCTCTGACCCTCAGGTCACGACATGGGACACAAGGCTAGAGAAACTCTTGGGTCGTTAGCGCACAGATTTCACAGACACAAACTGGCTTTAATACATTTTAATTGTTAAACTGAACTCCGACACATAACTAGATCGACCCAGAACAACCTTGTCTAGTTTTACATCTCTTTAATTTACAAAATTCTCACTAGTTAATCATTCCAGTATCTAGCTGTACTGTATGTTTAGCTACATATTTAATCACCATATTTATCTGTTTGTATGTTAATCAATAAATCTCCATAAAACACAGTTGGTAAAGTGCTATTTTATTTCCAGAAAAGAGTCAATGTCACGGTTGCGTTCTTACAACCTTCAGACTGACCAACGTTTAATTATTAGTAATAATCAATGTACAACTGTTTATTGATGATTATTATTTTTGATATTTGATTTGGAAATTGGTAATTTGGTCAAAAAGAGCTGGTGCCCCTGATAACAAATAAATCTCAATAATTAAATGAACTTAATCACACACTCACCAAGGGCTGTGTGACATGCTTTAAGTTCAATCCAATTCCTTAAAGGTCCCATATCATGCAAAATGGACTTTTCAGAGGTTTTAACCTTCCTCCAGTGCTATTTGGGCCTCGTATGTTGTGCCCAAAGTGGTTTTTTGATTGATTCCCTCATGTTTTCACTAGAGAACTGTCTTTTCCGTCCCCCTCGGCTGAGCAGGCAGACGGGGCTCCTCACTAAGATGACGCGTGTTTAAGCCACGCCCGGAAGCCGCAGCCGCAGAGAATAAAAACAGCTAATGCTAATGCTACACAGTAATTACACGATGGATACGACAGATAGAAGAGTTAGCTTGTTATTTACCAAACGGCACGTCCGTCGTCGAGGCCCTGGAGCACGTCAAACTCCAGGTCAGATCCAGGACGTAGGACTCAGCACGACGCACCGTCAGGACCAGAAAATGTTTATTCAGTGTTTGTGTATCGCTGTTTACCGGAGCACACGGCGCATGCACCATCTCCACTCTAGGCTTCAGCACGAGTTGGGAGGGGGAGCTGCGCAGGTTAGGCGGGGGAGGCAGCCTGCTCTCTGTTCGGGGGGGTCAGATCTCAGAGTGAGCCGTTTGCTTTTACAAGGAGGGGGGCCAGTCCAAGAAATGGGTGTTTTTTGTAAACTGTTATGTTATGGATATTACACAACGAGAAAATGTATCAACAAAGCCCTTAGAACAGACTGTGTGAAGGGAAAAGAGCAGAATATGGGACCTTTAAGTGTCACTGTTTCCTCTCATCCCCCTCATGTTGGGAGGACATGATAGCGCCACGTGTTTGGTGCGAGGAGATAATCAAACCATATTTATATTGTACTACACTTAGAACGTTTGAAATTCAATTCAATTTGTTTTTGTAGTGTCCAAAATCAAAACAACAGCTGCCTCGATGGGCCACAGGGAGAAAAGCAGGTTAAAGAAACAACTTTCAAAAGAATTTAGCAAATGTATTGACCTTATTCTGCCACGCCCACTTTTGCAGTTTTTTGCACTTTTGTCGTAAACGCACTTCCGTTTGATGAGAACTCCGACAAAGCTAATAACGAACGAGGGAAAAGTCTGACACTAAAATGTTACATAAAGTAGATTGATTTGTGTAAAATGTTTAATGAACACGAGCAACAACAAGTCACAACGCAACAATTTCCTGAAAACGTCTTTTTAGTCGAGTAGAACTTATTTTCTGTTGAGCTCGTCTGCTCCATGTGAACTACAACGGAAACAAGACGGCGGCGCGTACGACAACTTCAGGAATAAAGTGAATAACTGTCCCAGAGCGCCCCCTGTCCTTCACCCTTATATTCAGCAAAGAAAAAGAACAAAAACCCTGTGGAAAAAGTTTAAACCTGGAGGAGAAGCACATGAAGGAGAGATTCTACTCCCACAGACGGACAGGACCACCAGGAGGAAGGAAGGTGGATCATCTAGTGTAGAGAGAGTTCCTCCAGGCACATGAGGAACAGTTCATCTAGTGTACAGAGAGTTCCTCCAGGCAGAAGAGGAACAGTTCATCTAGTGTAGAGGGAGTTCCTCCAGGCAGAAGAGGAACAGTTCATCTAGTGTAGAGGGAGTTCCTCCTGGCACATGAGGAACAGTTCATCTAGGGTAGAGAGAGTTCCTCCTGGCAGAAGAGGAACAGTTCATCTAGTGTAGAGGGAGTTCCTCCTGGCACATGAGGAACAGTTCATCTAGTGTAGAGAGAGTTCCTCCAGGCACATGAGGAACTGTTCATCTAGTGCAGAGAGAGTTCCTCCAGGCACATGAGGAACAGTTCATCTAGTGCAGAGAGAGTTCCTCCAGGCACATGAGGGACAGTTCATCTAGTGCAGAGAGAGTTCCTCCAGGCACATGAGGGACAGTTCATCTAGTGCAGAGAGAGTTCCTCCAAGCAGAAGAGGAACAGTTCATGTTCTCGTTAGCATACGGGGGCGGGGCCTGAACCACACACTTCCTGGTTTGGAGCAAAGTGATCCCATTGGCCGCTGGACACCACATGACCTGGATTTACAGGTCAACATCCAGTCACAAAAATACTATTTTGAACAAAAATAAATACGTTTTATTAAACGCTATAAAACAAGAAGATTTAAAGGACAAATTTGACATTTTTTTTAAACTTTGAACCTTGTTCTAACAATGTTCCATCATCAAAAACTGGAGCTGCATTTAGCTTCATTCACACTAAGTACAGGCCCCTCCTCATCAAGTGGCTTTTTCTCTAACTTTTCTGTCGTGTCTCTTGATTATAGTTTAAGGTTATAGTTTTTTTGTTAAGTTGTGGTCCATAAATTTGGGTGATAAATGAAGTATTAGCTTAATCCAATACTTACATGTTCTAAACAGCTGGGGGTTTGGGGGTCCTTCCCCAGAAGAATATTTAAGAAATCAGAGCATATTTTCTGTTTGTTGGTGCATTTAACACATTTTCAGCTGATTTAAATAAATGGTATTTACTTTTATCGTTACAACATTTTTTTAATTGACTAATTAGCTTCAGTAGGGGGTTGAGGGGGTGTGGCTTGGGCAGAACTAATACCTTTGACAATCCCAGACTCTTTTGTTGATGTTTTTCTTTCACTGCACTGTGAGATTGAGAGAACTGTTTCAGAGCCGCAAGGCCTGTAATGATCAGGGGCATGTGATTGGGGCCCCTTAGAGTTGGGGGCCCAATTGTGGCCTGTTGCCTAATGTTAAGTCCGCCACTGCCAATACCTGAGCTGGAGTCAACTTGGAGTGAAGGAAGAACTGAACTGACCACCATCTTTATTTCTACTGATAACAATTAAACACGAGAAAAACTGTAGGCAAATGTAAACTTTAATGTAAGTGTGTGAAGTGTCTTGGCCAACGACACAACAACAGCAGCAATGATGGCTCTGTTTTGTGAATCTAATACAAACTTGTGATTTCTTTGTGCTCTGACTCAAAAGGCTCAGTCACTCCCTCTTTTTTCTGTTTCTGATGTAACTTTGGTGATTGTTTCCGTTGTTTTTCTGAATAATCGGTTGGATTCCTGTTGACACACGGAGCAGAGGGGGTTCACACTCACTAATTATAACTGTCTTTGTAAATTCAGTTTGTGCGGCTGAAATCGTTGGTTGAGTCACGAGGCGTGAGACACACCAAGAGGAAATACTACTACAGCTAAAAATACATTTGCTTTTATGAATGAACAAAGTCGTGGGTGTAAAACATGACGACAGAATCACTAAAATACACTTGGTTTAGTCCTGTGTTTGGTTTGACAATAGTTGTTTCTACAACAAAACAACACCTTATAATTATAAGACGTTAATAATAAGCACTAGTTATTTGTTTAAGCACTTTGACATTTACAGCATTTGTAGATGGCTTTTATTACCGTCTGAATGTTAATAAGACATTAACCAAAAACATGTCTGTTCATAAATCATGCACAAAATGTTAAAACATTAATAAACTGCTTATTAAACTGTTTAATAACAAGTGATAAAATGCTTCATAAGTGCTTATACATGAACATAGTGCTTATTAACGACTTATAGTTTGATTAACCTTTTATTATTTGAGTGTTACCAACAAATAAAATAATGAACAAAACCAGGTTCAAAACAAAAAGTCAGCCGCCCTTGTATTATTTTTACGTGGCTGATCTTGTTTCAGTGCGAGGTTTGCATCAACAAGAAATATTATTTGGGAAAAAATGTCATATATTAAAAATATATTGTAAAGCAACAAATAAATACATCATCAAACAGAAGTTCTATTTCTCCAGTGTGAGATCGTGTGTGTAGAGGCTGATAGCCCTGCACAACAGCCCCCACTGGTTGAAGGTGTACAGAGTCTTTCAGTGTGTCTTCAGAAAGTATCAAAGATAGTCCAGTCAATTAGTTAAAATTCATTTATTTGGCTCAACTTTGCCACAAGAGCCATAGAACTATATTAGACACGGTCAATAACCACAGGCCTCTGCACCTTCGATCACCTGGGGCCAAATTCCTGCCTCTTTTATACCTTTATACAGTGACCTACAGCGCCCCCCAGGGGCTGGAGGTGCACATTTGTAGGGCAGTCAAAATGGCTCCTACAATGTGTAAACGAGGACCAAAAGCTGCTGTTTTTACAAAGTTTTTGTCCCCTCAGCTACACTAACACTGACAATATTATGGAGCTCATTCACCATTAACATTGTCCTTAAACATATGGATTTAACTTCCATGGTGTATTTTATCCCATGATGTCACTGAAAATGTGTTTCTCTGAATTCCACTCTTTTACTGTTGTGTCATGAATTCAGACTCGACTCAGAGAACATTTTCCAAACAGTGACAGAACAAATGAGATTCTAGAGAAGTCATTGTGCAACAGGTCAAAACGACAAATGAAGATGCAGTGAAGACAGAAGCAGAAGAGAGCGCTGCACATGTGCAACGTCTGGGAAAACGGATTCAATCATGATTTAACTGAACCAAGATAAAAGTCAACAGTCGTTTTCATCATGTTTTAGTCGATGTTTATTCACAGCATCAGCAGGACATACTTGGTCTCATAAATAATCTCAAAGAAAATATTATAAAAGCAATAAATACAAATACAAATAATATCTATCCAATAAATATGACAAATGTGAACAAATGCATGATCAACAATAACTTGATAAATACAAATCAGAATCAGAAAGCAGATCAGAAAATAAATACGACCAATGAAATAAAATCTTGTTCCTTCAGCGACGTGAATCCCAAACAGGGCCACAGGTGATGTTCATCTGTGAAGAGACCAGAGTCAGACCAGGACTAAACCAGGACTAAACCAGGACTAAACCAGGACTAAACCAGGTCTAAACCAGGACTGAACCAGGACTAAACCAGGACTAAACCAGGACTAAACCAGGTCTAAACCAGGTCTAAACCAGGACTAAACCAGGACTGAACCAGGACTAAACCAGGACTAAATTAGGTCTAAACCAGGATTAAACCAGGACTAAAACCAGGTCTAAACCAGGTCAAAACCAAGACTAAACCAGGACTAAATTAGGTCTAAACCCAGACTAAACCGGGACTAAACCAGGTCTAAAACAGGACTAAATCTTGACACTCACCTGTTTGATTTTGTTGATCAAGTCCTGGGAGGGACTGAAGCACTGAAGCACAGTTTCTTCTCCAACAGGTTTAATCCTAAATTCAAACACAAAGAGAACTGTTATATTTTCCCCAGATTTGGATCCTGGTCAGGACCAGATCTGATCCAGGCCTTAACAATCGAACCTGAGACCGTCTCGCTGTGTGTCAGACTTACTAATAGGCGTGAGGACACTGTTTGGACTTCTTCTGTTCAAAACACGTCTCGATCTCATCAGGTTTGGATTCCTGTATTTGGCTCCGTTTGCAGTGGCAGATCTTCTTCTGAGGAAATCCCAAAGCTACGAAAACCAGAAAATACATGACTTTAGTTTAGTGCGACGCTACAATGTGTAAACGGAGAACAAACTAAGAACAAACTGAGCACAGGAGATAAACTGGAGGATAAACTGCTTTAAACAATGAACCAGGTCTAAACCAGGACTAAACCAGGACTAAACCAAGTCTAAACCAGGGCTAAACCAAGTCTAAACCAGGACTAAACCAGGTCTAAACCAGGTCTAAACCAAGTCTAAACCAGGACTAAACCAGGTCTACTGTTCTGTTTCCTTTAACATTCAAACAAAGCTGAGTGACGTTTCAAACTGTTTCGATGGTAAGAGCTTCTTTACCTTGTGCTGCACAGAACATCAGAGACAAAACCAGGACAATCCAGGGAGCCACTGAAGCCATCTTGAACCGGGTCTAGAGCTGGTCTGGGATCCTGGACTGGACTTTGGTCTGAGGAGGGTTTGTGAATGAACCAGACCAGGGCCGGGCTTTATTTGAGAAAAAGAGGAAGTTTGTGACGCGAGGTCCGTCCCTGCAGCAGAGACTCAGAAGAACATTACAACAACTCTACATCAGATGCATTTGAACGCTGCGTGAGCGGGTGTCTGACCCACACATCCACTCACACTTTACAGACAGTTTTAGACAATGGAAACAACATGACTAGCCTTTGCCACGATACAATTACACACATTCAATACATATAAATATATATATTACACATAACTATTCATGTTGTTTTGAGTCATTTTTACCGCTCAAAATTCCACAAACTTTAATAGTGTTTTACTTTTTCCTGCAGTAAATAGTTCTTTATAACAAGCCAAACAATTGTACCGATCTGGCAGATAAAATCTTTTATTTATTCACAGTTTTTGTTCATGTAAAACTTTGTGTAGAAAATCAAATATAAAAGTACATATCAAGGGTGTAAAATGTACCTTTTCTGTCCCTTTTGTGTTTCCATGGAGATTTTACTGTTGTGCTTAGAACGTTTGAAATTCAATTCAATTTGTTTTTGTAGTGTCCAAAATCAAAACAACTGCTGCCTCGATGGGCCACAGGTAGAAAAGCAGGTTAAAGAAACAACTTTCAAAAGAATTTAGCAAATGTATAACTGTCCCAGAGCGCCCCCTGTCCTTCACCCTTATATTCGGCAAAGAAAAAGAACAAAAACCCTGTGTAAAAAGTTTAAACCTGGAGGAGAAGCACATGAAGGAGAGATCCTACTCCCACAGACGGACAGGACCACCAGGAGGAAGGAAGGTGGATCATCTAGTGTAGAGAGAGTTCCTCCAGGCAGAAGAGGAACTGTTCATCTAGTGTAGAGAGAGTTCCTCCAGGCACATGAGGAACAGTTCATCTAGTGTAGAGAGAGTTCCTCCAGGCACAGGAGGAACAGTTCATCTAGTGTAGAGAGGGTTCCTCCAGGCACATGAGGGACAGTTCATCTAGTGTAGAGGGAGTTCCTCCAGGCACATGAGGGACAGTTCATCTAGTGTAGAGGGAGTTCCTCCAGGCACATGAGGGACAGTTCATCTAGTGTAGAGAGAGTTCCTCCAGGCACATGAGGAACTGTTCATCTAGTGTAGAGGGAGTTCCTCCAGGCACATGAGGAACAGTTCATCTAGTGTAGAGAGAGTTCCTCCAGGCACATGAGGGACAGTTCATCTAGTGTAGAGAGAGTTCCTCCAGGCACATGAAGAACAGTTCATCTGGTGCAGAGAGAGTTCCTCCAAGCACATGAGGGACAGTTCATCTAGTGTAGAGAGAGTTCCTCCTGGCAGAAGAGGAACAGTTCATGTTCTCGTTAGCATACGGGGGCGGGGCCTGAACCACACACTTCCTGGTTTGGAGCAAAGTGATCCCATTGGCCGCTGGACACCACATGACCTGGATTTACAGGTCAACATCCAGTCACAAAAATACTATTTTGAACAAAAATAAATCAATGTTTTATTAAACGCTGTAAAACAAGAAGATTTAAAGGACAAATATTGTGCAAAATTGACTTTTTTTAAACTTTGAACCTTGTTCTAACAATGTTCCATCATCAAAAACTCAGCTGGAGCTGCATTTAGCTTCATTCACACTAAGTACAGGCTCCTCCTCATCAAGTGGCTTTTTCTCTAACTTTTCTGTCGTGTCTCTTGATTATTATAGTTTAAGGTTATAGTTTTTTTTGTTAAGTTGTGGTCCATAAATTTGGGTGATAAATGAAGTATTAGCTTAATCCAATACTTACATGTTCTAAACAGCTGGGGGTTTGGGGGTCCTTCCCCAGAAGAATATTTAAGAACTCAGAGCATATTTTCTGTTTGTTGGTGCGTTTTCAGCTGATTTAAATAAATGGTATTCACTTTTATTGTTACAACATTTTTTTAATTGACTAATTAGCTTCATTAGGGGGTTGAGGGGGCGTGGCTTGGGCAGAACTAATACCTTTGACAATCCCAGACTCTTTTGTTGATGTTTTTCTTGTTTAAAAGTTCACTGCACTGTGAGATTGAGAGAACTGTTTCAGAGCCGTGCGTCTGTGATGATCAGGGGCATGTTACTGGGGCCCCTTAGAGTTGGGGGCCCAATTGTGGCCTGTTGCCTAATGTTAAGTCCGCCACTGCCAATACCTGAGCTGGAGTCAACTTGGAGTGAAGGAAGAACTGAACTGACCACCATCTTTATTTCTACTGATAACAATTAAACACGAGAAAAACTGTGGGCAAATGTAAACTTGAATGTAAGTGTGTGAAGTGTCTTGGCCAACGACACAACAACAGCAGCAGTGATGGCTCTGTTTTGTGAATCTAATACAAACTTGTGATTTCTTTGTGCTCTGACTCAAAAGGCTCAGTCACTCCCTCTTTTTTCTGTTTCTGATGTGACTTTGGTGATTGTTTCCGTTGTTTTTCTGAATAATCGGTTGGATTCCTGTTGACACACGGAGCAGAGGGGGTTCACACTCACTAATTATAACTGTCTTTGTAAATTCAGTTTGTGCGGCTGAAATCGTTGGTTGAGTCACGAGGCGTGAGACACACCAAGAGGAAATACTACTACAGCTAAAAATACATTTGTTTTTATGAATGAACAAAGTGGTGGGTGTAAAACATGACGACAGAATCACTAAAATACACTTGGTTTAGTCCTGTGTTTGGTTTGACAATAGTTGTTTCTACAACAAAACAAAACCTTATAATTATAAGGTGTTAATAATAAGCACTAGTTATTTGTTTAAGCACTTTGACATTTACAGCATTTGTAGATGGCTTTTATTACCGTCTGAATGTTAATAAGACATTAACCAAAAACATGTCTGTTCATAAATCATGCACAAAATGTGAGAACATTAATAAACTGCTTATTAAACTGTTTAATTACAACTGATAAAATGCTTCATAAGTGCTTATACATGAACATAGTGCTTCTTAACGACTTATAGTTTGATTAACCTTTTATTATTTTAGAGTGTTACCAACAAATGAAATAATGTTTTTTGAACAAAACCAGGATTAAAACTAAAAGTCAGCCGCCCTTGTATTATTTTTACGTGGCTGATCTTGTTTCAGTGCGAGGTTTGCATCAACGAGAAATATTATTTGGGAAAAAATGTCATATATTAAAAATATATTATAAAGCAACAAATAAATACACCATCAAAGAAAAGTAATATTTCTCCAGTGAATATGAGATCATGTGTAAATGAGAACCAAAAGCTGCTGTTTTTACAAAGTGCTCGAGGTCAACCAGACAGGGGTGTGTTTTGTCCCCTCAGCTGTTCATGAACAAACACTAACACTGACAATATTATGGAGCTCATTCACCATTAACATTGTCCTTAAACATATGGATTTAACTTCCATGGTGTATTTTATCCCATGATGTCACTGAAAATGTGTTTCTCTGAATTCCACTCTTTTACTGTTGTGTCATGAATTCAGACTCGACTCAGAGAACATTTTCCAAACAGTGACAGAACAAATGAGATTCTAGAGAAGTCATTGTGCAACAGGTCAAAACGACAAATGAAGATGCAGTGAAGACAGAAGCAGAAGAGAGCGCTGCACATGTGCAACGTCTGGGAAAACGGATTCAATCATGATTTAACTGAACCAAGATAAAAGTCAACAGTCGTTTTCATCATGTTTTAGTCGATGTTTATTCACAGCATCAGCAGGACATACTTGGTCTCATAAATAATCTCAAAGAAAATATTATAAAAGCATAAATACAAATACAAATAATATCTATCCAATAAATATGGCAAATGTGAACAAATGCATGATCAACAATAACTTAATAAATAAATATGTAGCATTAATAAACAGAAAACAGAAAAGAAAATAAATAAAGTCTTGTTGCTTCAGCGACGTGGATCCCAAGGAGAGCCACAGGTGATGTTCATCTGTGAAGAGACCAGAGTCAGACCAGGACTAAACCAGGACTAAACCAGGACTAAACCAGGACTAAACCAGGACTAAACCAGGTCTAAACCAGGACTGAACCAGGACTAAACCAGGACTAAACCAGGACTAAACCAGGACTAAATTAGATCTAAACCCAGACTAAACCAGGACTAAATTAGGACTAAACCAGGACTAAATTAGATCTAAACCAGGACTAAATTAGGGCTAAACCCAGACTAAATTAGGGCTAAACCAGGACTAAATTAGATCTAAACCAGGACTAAATTAGGGCTAAACCAGGACTAAATTAGGTCTAAACCAGGACTAAATTAGATCTAAACCCAGACTAAATTAGGGCTAAACCAGGACTAAAGTAGGACTAAACCAGGACTAAATTAGGTCTAAAACAGGACTAAATCTTGACACTCACCTGTTTGATTTTATTGATCACGTCCAGGGAGGGACTGCAGCACTTGTATTCTTCTCCAACAGGTTTAATCCTAAATTCAAACACAAAGAGAACTGTTATATTTTCCCCAGATTTGGATCCTGGTCAGGACCAGATCTGATCCAGGCCTTAACAATCGAACCTGAGACCGTCTCGCTGTGTGTCAGACTTACAAATAGGCGTGAGGACACTTTCTGGACTTCTGTTCAAAACACTTCTCGATCTCATCAGGAACAGGTTTGGATTCCTGTATTTGGCTCCGTTTGCAGTGGCAGGTCTTCTTCTGAGGAAATGGCAAAGCTACGAAAACCAGAAAATACTTTATACTTTATACAATACTTTTGACTTTAGTTTAGTGCGACGCTAAAATGTGTAAACGGAGAACAAACTAAGAACAAACTGAGCACAGGAGATAAACTGGAGGATAAACTGCTTTAAACAATGAACCAGGACAAAACTGGGGCTAAACCAGGACTAAACCAAGTCTAAACCAGGTCTAAACCAGGTCTAAACCAGGGCTAAACCAAGTCTAAACCAAGTCTAAACCAGGTCTAAACCAGGGCTAAACCAGGTCTAAACCAGGGCTAAACCAGGTCTAAACCAAGTCTAAACCAGGTCTAAACCAGGGCTAAACCAGGACTAAAACAAGTCTAAACCAGGGCTAAACCAAGTCTAAACCAGGACTAAACCAAGTCTAAACCAGGACTAAACCAGGTCTAAACCAGGGCTAAACCAAGTCTAAACCAGGACTAAACCAGGACTAAACCAGGTCTAAACCAGGACTAAACCAAGTCTAAACCAAGTCTAAACCAGGTCTAAACCAGGTCTAAACCAGGTCTAAACCAGGGCTAAACCAGGTCTAAACCAGGACTAAACCAGGACTAAACCAGGGCTAAACCAGGTCTAAACCAAGTCTAAACCAGGTCTAAACCAAGTCTAAACCAGGTCTAAACCAGGTCTAAACCAGGTCTAAACCAGGACTAAACCAGGTCTAAACCAGGTCTAAACCAGGTCTAAACCAGGGCTAAACCAGGTCTAAACCAGGACTAAACCAGGACTAAACCAGGGCTAAACCAGGTCTAAACCAGGTCTGAACCAGGACTAAACCAGGTCTAAACCAGGTCTAAACCAGGTCTAAACCAGGTCTAAACCAGGACTAAACCAGGTCTAAACCAGGTCTAAACCAGGACTAAACCAGGACTAAACCAGGGCTAAACCAGGTCTAAACCAAGTCTAAACCAGGTCTAAACCAAGTCTAAACCAGGTCTAAACCAGGTCTAAACCAGGACTAAACCAGGACTAAACCAAGTCTAAACCAGGTCTAAACCAGGTCTAAACCAGGACTAAACCAGGTCTAAACCAGGTCTAAACCAGGGCTAAACCAGGGCTAAACCAGGTCTAAACCAGGACTAAACCAGGACTAAACCAGGGCTAAACCAGGTCTGAACCAGGTCTGAACCAGGACTAAACCAGGTCTAAACCAGGTCTAAACCAAGTCTAAACCAGGTCTAAACCAGGACTAAACCAGGTCTAAAC
Source organism: Rhinogobius similis (assembly GCA_019453435.1). Lineage (NCBI taxonomy): Eukaryota > Metazoa > Chordata > Actinopteri > Gobiiformes > Gobiidae > Rhinogobius > Rhinogobius similis. Next base: position 22,144,370 of record CM033639.1, on the reverse strand, counting down.
CAGGTCTAAACCAGGACTAAACCAGGACTAAACCAAGTCTAAACCAGGTCTAAACCAGGTCTAAACCAGGTCTAAACCAGGACTAAACCAGGTCTAAACCAGGTCTAAACCAAGTCTAAACCAGGTCTAAACCAGGTCTAAACCAGGGCTAAACCAGGTCTAAACCAAGTCTAAACCAGGTCTAAACCAAGTCTAAACCAGGTCTAAACCAGGACTAAACCAGGACTAAAACCAGGCCCAAAACCAGGTCTAAACCAGGGCTAAAACCAGGTCAAAACCAGACTAAACCAGGACTAAAACCAGGACTAAACCAGGTCTAAAAACCAGGTCTAAACCAGGTCTAAACCAGGTCTAAAACCAGGTCTACTGTACAGTTTCCTTTAACATCTCAAACAAAGCTGAGTGACGCTTCAAACTGTTTCGATGGTAAGAGCTTTACCTTGTGCTGCACAGAACATCAGAGACAAAACCAGGACAATCCAGGGAGCCACTGAAGCCATCTTGAACCGGGTCTAGAGCTGGTCTGGGATCCTGGACTGGACTTTGGTCTGAGGAGGGTTTGTGAATGAACCAGACCAGGGCCGGACTTTATTTGAGAAAAAGAGGAAGTTTAGACGCGAGGTCCGTCCCCTGCAGCAGAGACTCAGAAGAACATTACAACAACTCTACATCAGATGCATTTGAACGCTGCGTGAGCGGGTGTCTGACCCACACATCCACTCACACTTTACAGACAGTTTTAGACAATGGAAACAACATGACTAGCCTTTGCCACGATACAATTACACACATTCAATACATATAAATATATATATTACACATAAATATTCATGCTTGTTTTGAGTCATTTTTACCGCCAAAATTCCACAAACTTTAATAGTGTTTTACTTTTTCCTGCAGTAAATAGTTCTTTATAACAAGCCAAACAATTGTACCGATCTGGCAGATAAAATCTTATTTATTCACAGTTTTTGTTCATGTAAAACTTTGTGTAGAAAATCAAATATAAAAGTACATATCAAGGGTGTAAAATATAACTTTTCTGTCCCTTTTTAGTGTCTCCATGGAGATTTTACTGTTGTGCTTTATGTAGGACGCCATCAGGCGAACTTTGCTGACCCTCTGACCCTCAGGTCACGACATGGGACACAAGGCTAGAGAAACTCTTGGGTCGTTAGCGCACAGATTTCACAGACACAAACTGGCTTTAATACATTTTAATTGTTAAACTGAACTCCGACACATAACTAGATCGACCCAGAACAACCTTGTCTAGTTTTACATCTCTGTTTAATTTACAAAATTCTCACTAGTTAATCATTCCAGTATCTAGCTGTACTGTATGTTTAGCTACATATTTAATCACCATATTTATCTGTTTGTATGTTAATCAATAAATCTCCATAAAACACAGTTGGTAAAGTGCTATTTTATTTCCAGAAAAGAGTCAATGTCACGGTTGCGTTCTTACAACCTTCAGACTGACCAACGTTTAATTATTGGTAATAATCAATGTACAACTGTTTATTGATGATTATTATTTTTGATATTTGATTTGGAAATTGGTAATTTGGTCAAAAAGAGCTGGTGCCCCTGATAACAAATAAATCTCAATAATTAAATGAACTTAATCACACACTCACCAAGGGCTGTGTGACCTGCTTTAAGTTCAATCCAATTCCTTAAAGGTCCCATATCATGCAAAATGGACTTTTCAGAGGTTTTAACCTTCCTCCAGTGCTATTTGGGCCTCGTATGTTGTGCCCAAAGTGGTTTTTTGATTGATTCCCTCATGTTTTCACTAGAGAACTGTCTTTTCCGTCCCCCTCGGCTGAGCAGCAGACGGGGGCTCCTCACCAGGATGACGCGGTGTTTAAGCCACGCCCGGGAAGAATAAAAACAGCTAATGCTAATGCTACACAGTAATTACACGATGGATACGACAGATCAAGAGTTAGCTTGTTATTTACCAAACGGCATCGCCCGTCGCTGAGGCCCTGGAGCACGTTAAACTCCAGGTCAGATCCAGGACGTAGACTCAGCACGACGACCGTCAGGACCAGAAAATGTTTATTCAGTGTTTGTGTATCGCTGTTATATCGAGCACACGGGCGTGATGCACCATCTCCACTCTAGGCTTCAGCACGAGTTGGGAGGGGGAGCTGCGCAGGTTAGGTGGGGGAGGCAGCCTGCTCTCTGTTCGGGGGGGTCAGATCTCAGAGTGAGCCGTTTGCTTTTGCAGGAGGGGGGCCAGTCCAAGAAATGGGTGTTTTTTGTAAACTGTTATGTTATGGATATTACACAACGAGAAAATGTATCAACAAAGCCCTTAGAATAGACTGTGTGAAGGGGAAAGAGCAGAATATGGGACCTTTAAGTGTCACTGTTTCCTCTCATCCCCCTCATGTTGGGAGGACATGATAGCGCCACGTGTTTGGTGCGAGGAGATAATCAAACCATATTTATATTGTACTACACTTAGAACGTTTGAAATTCAATTCAATTTGTTTTGTAGTGTCCAAAATCAAAACAACAGCTGCCTCGATGGGCCACAGGTAGAAAAGCAGGTTAAAGAAACAACTTTCAAGAGAATTTAGCAAATGTATAACTGTCCCAGAGCGCCCCCTGTCCTTCACCCTTATATTCGGCAAAGAAAAAGTATGTTTTAAATATGTTCTAAACAGCTTCAAACTGGGGGTTTGGGGGTCCTTCCCCAGAAGAATATTTAAGAACTCAGAGCATATTTTCTGTTTGTTGGTGCATTTAACACATGTTCAGCTGATTTAAATAAATGGTTTTCACTTTTATTGTTACAACATTTTTTTAATTGACTAATTAGCTTCATTAGGGGGTTAAGGGGGCGTGGCTTGGGCAGAACTAATACCTTTGACAATCCAAGACTCTTTTGTTGATGTTTTTCTTGTTTAAAAGTTCACTGCACTGTGAGATTGAGAGAACTGTTTCAGAGCCGTGCGTCTGTGATGATCAGGGGCATGTTATTGGGGCCCCTTAGAGTTGGGGGCCCAATTGTGGCCTGTTGCCTAATGTTAAGTCCGCCACTGCCAATACCTGAGCTGGAGTCAACTTGGAGTGAAGGAAGAACTGAACTGACCACCATCTTTATTTCTACTGATAACAATTAAACACGAGACAAACTGTGGGCAAATGTAAACTTGAATGTAAGTGTGTGAAGTGTCTTGGCCAACGACACAACAACAGCAGCAATGATGGCTCTGTTTTGTGAATCTAATACAAACTTGTGATTTCTTTGTGCTCTGACTCAAAAGGCTCAGTCACTCCCTCTTTTTTCTGTTTCTGATGTGACTTTGGTGATTGTTTCCGTTGTTTTTCTGAATAATCGGTTGGATTCCTGTTGACACACGGAGCAGAGGGGGTTCACACTCACTAATTATAACTGTCTTTGTAAATTCAGTTTGTGCGGCTGAAATCGTTGGTTGAGTCACGAGGCGTGAGACACACCAAGAGGAAATACTACTACAGCTAAAAATACATTTGCTTTTATGAATGAACAAAGTCGTGGGTGTAAAACATGACGACAGAATCACTAAAATACACTTGGTTTAGTCCTGTGTTTGGTTTGACAATAGTTGTTTCTACAACAAAACAATAAAAATAAGCACTAGTTATTTGTTTAAGCACTTTGACATTTACAGCATTTGTAGACGGCTTTTATTACCGTCTGAATGTTAATAAGACATTAACCAAAAACATGTCTGTTCATAAATCATGCACAAAATGTGAGAACATTAATAAACTGCTTATTAAACTGTTTAATAACAAGTGATAAAATGCTTCATAAGTGCTTATACATGAACATAGTGCTTATTAACGACTTATAGTTTGATTAACCTTTTATTATTTTAGAGTGTTACTGTAAAGGTCAAGTTAGCTGTTTTACATGGCATTTTGTGATTTTATGCTTTTATTTTGGTATCTTCCTGTGTGAGCGGAAGTAGTGCGGAGAGAGAAGTCAGTTCGAGAAGAAAAAGAAAAGATGAGGTGAAGCGGGCTAAGTTAACGGAAAATAAACACGGTGAAAGTAATGAAAATGAAAGATTTAGCGACAGTCGAAAGGGGAACAAGGTTTGTTACATACATTAATGTTCAATTTATCGATTTGGAAATGGTTATTTTGGTGTACATGATACAAGTTAAGCCAATGTATTTGCTAGTTGGTAATAAGGTTATTAAGAACGAAATTGTAATTATTATTATTGTTTGTTTTTTCTAGCTCTTACGTTGGTTAAATGAAACGGACAGAAATAAAACTCGTTTAACCATCAGTTCTGGCCTTTCTTGACTCGACTGGAAGCTACAGTAAGAGCTTGACCACCGCCATTTTGCTGCACCGCGAGGGCTCAAGGTTTCACGGCAACACCCACAACGTCCAGCAGGTGGCAGAAGTTGGTCAGAAAGTACAACGGTCAAAGGTCTAAGGAAAATAAAAGCCAAAAATGGAGGATTTAGAAGACGAAAATCCAACAGACATTAATGATCAGATCACAAATTTGCAAGAAGAAATAAATTGCTTAAAAGACTCGCTTCAAGATGAAAGTGACAATAGACAAGAGATAAAAGATGCAATCACAAGCAAAGAACAAATATTATGTGAGCTGCAAAATAAAGTGCAAAGCACATCAGTAATACCACGACGTTCTGAAAGAGCCAAAGTACCAACTGAAAAAATGGTAACCTATCAGAAAGAAGTAACCAGCCAAAAAGAAAAAAGACTATTAACTCTTTATGGACAGTGGAAAATGCAGGTGTGCGAAACAAGAGAAAGACTAAAGTTGGACATTTCAGAAAAGGAAATGGCAGATCTTGCAGACATACTAGAACAAAAGAGAGACGATCTGTTAAAACTCTATAATGACATGAGAAGTCACACAGCACCTTTATCCGACATAAGGAGAAAAACCGATGCATGTGAAGCAGTGACCCATGACATTGTAAGAATCATTCTGGAAAGAATAAGTGGTGTAGATGGAGATTTTGATGCAGAGCGTGAAAGAAAACGTTTACGTGGACTATTAAGGCATGATTACGCAGAGTCCATATATGGCTCAACCGCAGCATCAAATCACAGTCAATATTCCTCAGCTTCATTCCTTGCTTCGAAACGAGCAGACGCTGCGGCAGAACTCGCAGCAAAGGAAGCTGAATACAAGATTGTACAAGAAGAACAAAGACAAAGGGAAAAGATGAAGGCTCTAGAAGAGGAGCACAAGAAACATATGGCAATTCAAACATCAGAGTTAGAACGCTTGAGAGCAGAGAAGGATGTGGAAGCAGCTCGTGCCAGGTTGGAAGCCTATAACAGAGAGTTATTACAGCTAGGTGATGCACACTCATTTAAAAATGAACAGGTGGGCCCAGAGCACACACCCAAACATATTGCACCACCTTATACCGTACCTGCTCCAACAGCTCCCTCTAGTGTCAGTCAGCTTGCACAGGCTGTACAAGACAGCATCAGAATGAACAGACTCCCCACACCAGAACCAACAATGTTTAATGGTGAGCCAATAAGGTTTATTGAATGGAAATCCACATTTCTGTCACTTATTGAACACGATGGCATCTCAGCAGCAGATAAACTGTACTATTTAAAGAGATATGTAACAGGCCCAGCTCGCAAATGCCTTGAAGGTACTTTCTTTAGAAATGATGAAGAGGCATATAGAGACGCCTGGGAAAAACTGAATCAGAGGTATGGTCAGCCATTTGTGATACAAAAGGCATTCAGAGAGAAGTTGTCTAACTGGCCAAAAATACAATCTAAAGATGCTGACGGACTAAGGAACTTCGCAGACTTTGTAAATGCATGCATGCTTGCTGTGCCTCATGTAAAAGGACTGCAAATACTCAACGACTGCGAAGAAAATCAGAAACTGTTACACAAACTGCCAGACTGGATTAATGCGAGATGGAACAGGCATGTGACAAAGACACTTATGAACGGTGGCGAGTTTCCCAGCTTCAGTGATTTCGCCTCTTTCCTCGCTCTCGAGGCAGAAGTTGCATGCAACCCAGTCACCTCCATTCATGCACTTCGCGGCACTGAAACAAATGGTGAAAAAAGAAATACAAGGGATATCAAAAGAAACAAGGCAAGTGTATTTAACACGAACACAACTGAACAAGGTGACAAACAGGCAAAGACTAAATCATACAGCAACCTTTCATGCATGCTGTGCCAAGAGACACATCCACTCATCAAATGCCCAAACCTTCTGAAAATGACCCTAGAAAACAGAAAGAAATATGTAAAAGACAATAAACTTTGTTATGGCTGTTTAAAACAAGGGCACAGTGCTAAGGACTGTAAACGCCGCCTCACTTGCGAAACTTGCTCTAAGAGACACCCAACCTGTCTTCATGATGAAAACTACGGGAACGGCCTGCAAAGAAACACACAAGGTCATGTGAGCACAGACAACACAATCCAAGGTAACTCACATGAAACTGCAACAGCCATGTCACTCAATGTTGCAGGGGCAGAGCACACAGTCAGTACCTCCATGATAGTTCCAGTATGGGTGTCAACTGCTACTAACCCTCAAAAGGAAAAACTAGTCTATGCATTACTAGACACTCAGAGTGACACAGTCTTTATTGACCAGGAGTTAACACGTGAACTGCAGGCAGATGTGTGCCCAGTAAAACTCAAACTGACGACAATGATGGGCAAAAATGCAGTTGTAAGCAGCGGAAAGGTGTGTGATCTTCTTGTGAGAGGTTACAATTCAGCAACAGTGATAAGTCTCCCCACTGCTTACACAAAAGACTACATACCTGCAAACAGAGAACACATACCAACATGTGAAACAGCCAAACTGTGGAGTCACTTGGTACCCATTGTAGATGAGGTCCCACCACTCCTCAGTTGTGAAGTAAGTCTTCTTATTGGTTACACTTGTCCCAGAGCTTTAGCACCCAGACAAGTACTATTAGGCAAAGACAATGAGCCGTATGCTATTCGCACTGATTTAGGATGGAGCATAGTCGGTAACTCGGTGCCCTGTAACGAAACAGACGCAACAAGCAGTCTCTGTCATCGAGTAACTGTCAAAGAAATACCTCCTTCCACTCCAGCAGATGCAATACGTGCTCTAGAAAAGGACTTCAAAGAGACAGAAAGAAATGAGAAAGCTGTGTCTCAGGACGATCTCATGTTCCTTGAGAAACTTAAACAAGGCATCACACAAACCGAGCATGGACATTACGAAATGCCATTGCCTTTTAAAGAAAGGCCACAATTGCCAGATAATAGACAAATTGCCGAAACCAGACTCAACCAGCTCAAAAGAAAACTCATGCGTGATGAAAATTACAAAAGGGACTATGTCACATACATGAATGACATCATAAAAAGAGGTGATGCAGAAGAGACTGATGATGATGGGCCAACAGGCGAGACATGGTACATACCGCATCACGGCATCTATCATCCAAAGAAACCAGAGAGGCTGCGTGTGGTGTTTGATTGCTCTGCGAAGCACAAAGGTACCAGTCTTAATGAACATTTACTGAACGGTCCTGACATGATTAACAACCTGACGGGTGTACTGGTGCGCTTTCGACAGCATCAGGTTGCTCTAATGTGCGACATAGAAAAGATGTTTCACCAGTTCAAAGTCAATGCAAACGATCGCAACTACTTACGGTTCTTATGGTGGAAAGACGGTGACTTGAGTAAGCCACCACAAGCATACAGGATGACAGTTCACCTCTTTGGCGCTGTTTCGTCACCTGGTTGTGCGAATTATGGACTCAAACATTTGGCCAATGAGAACAGCCTTGATTATCCTGTAGGCTCACAGTTCATTGCTAGAGACTTCTATGTTGACGATGGAGTCACAAGTGTGGAGACAGTGAAAGATGCTGTACAACTAGCTAAGGAAGCACGTGAACTTTGTGCAAAAGGTGGACTAAGGTTACACAAGTTTGTGTCCAACAACAGTGTCGTTCTTAACAGCATCCCAGCATCTGAACATGCAATAGACACAAAAACAAAAGACTTGACATTCAGTGAGACACAAACAGAAAGAGCACTTGGTATTTATTGGAACATTGAAAGAGATTGCTTCACGTTCAACATCACAGCAAAAGACCAACCCCCAACCAGGCGCGGCATCTTGTCTACAGTCGCAGCGATATACGACCCCCTGGGATTTGTTGCTCCATATGTGCTTAACGGCAAAAGAATCCTGCAAGAAATGTGTCGCCAAGGAACGGACTGGGACGACCCGCTACCTGAGCACCTCAAGCCACGGTGGGAGAGCTGGAAAGGAGATTTGAACAATCTAAAAAAGTTGCAAATAAACAGATGTTATGTTCCTGCAACATTTGGAGATGTAGTGAAAAGGGAATTACATCATTTTTCTGATGCATCTACATCAGGATATGGACAATGTACTTACTTAAGACTGATCAACAAAAATAAAGATGTTTACTGTAGCTTTATTATGGGTAAAGCACGCGTTTCTCCAACAAAGGTCACCACAATTCCAAGGTTAGAACTGACCGCAGCATCAGTATCAGTCACAGTAAGCGGCATGCTAAAAGAAGAAGTATTCTATGACAATGTGGAGGAATTCTTCTGGACAGACTCGAAGGTCACTCTGGGGTACATAAGTAATGAAGCAAGACGCTTCCACACGTTTGTTGCTAATAGAGTGCAAAAGATCCGCAATAATACCACACCACAACAATGGTTTTACGTACCTACCAGTGAAAACCCTGCTGACATGGCATCAAGAGGCACAACAGTAAACGAATTGCTGTCATCCAACTGGCTCACAGGCCCCCAGTTCTTATGGGAAAAAGAGATCAATCTTCCATCAAAAGAGGCTATTGAACTTCCAATAGGAGACCCAGAGGTGAGAAAAGTGCAGACACTAAACACGCAAACTACAGAACACAAAAGTCTCAGCGACCGTCTCACCAAGTTCTCATCCTGGTCCTGTGCAGTCATTGCTGTAGCACGTCTCAAACGATATCTGCTCAAAGACAAATCAAAGTCACTCAGTACTGTAACTGAAAGACAAAAGGCGGAAATAGTAATAATCAAAGATCTACAAAGACAAGCTTATCCAAACGAAATAATGTCATTAAGTAAAGGAAAAACTTTACCAAAAAACAACAAAATGCACAACTTGGATCTCTTCTTGGACAAAGAGGGTATGCTCAAGGTGGGAGGAAGGCTGCAACACTCATCGCTCCCAAACTCATTCAAATATCCAATAGTCATTCCAAGAGAACATCATATCACAAAACTGATAATTGCTCACTGTCACGAAAGAGTAAATCATCAGGGAAAAGGTTTCACAATGAACGAAATACGGTCCAGTGGCTACTGGATCCCCAAGCTGAGTCACACAGTATCATCCTTTATTCGTCAGTGTGTGTTTTGTCGGAGACTACGGAGACCTGTGGAAGGACAGAAAATGAGGGATCTCCCCATAGAAAGAGTTGAACATTCGCCACCTTTCACATACTGTGGTATGGACGTTTTTGGGCCATTCCAGACCAAACACGCAAGAAAAGAGCACAAAAGGTATGGTCTCCTTTTTACATGTTTTTATTCACGAGCTGTACATGTAGAAATGTTAGAAGACCTATCTACGGACGCTTTCATGAATGGACTGAGATGTTTTATCGCTCTGAGAGGCTCTGTCAGACAAATAAAATGTGATCAAGGTACTAACTTTGTGGGTGCCAAAAACGAACTGAGCGCAGCACTAAATGAAATAGACACTGACAAACTGACAACCTTTCTTAATGAGAAACAATGTGACTTTGTTCTTAACACACCTCATGCTAGTCATGCAGGTGGAGTATGGGAACGGCAAATACGGACTGTGAGAAATGTTCTCAAAGCCACACTTGCTCTCACAAAGGGTAGGCTCACAGATTCATCACTCAGAACTTTCCTGTATGAAGCAGCTGCAATAGTAAATAGCCGCCCACTGACAACAGACAATCTTAACGATCCAAACAGTTTAGAACCACTAACTCCAAATCATCTCGTCACTATGAAAACCACAACAGCTTTGCCTCCACCAGGACAATTTGTTAAAGAGGACCTGTATGCACAAAAACGATGGCGTCAAGTACAGTATTTAGCGGAACAATTTTGGAGCCGATGGAAGAAAGAGTATCTTCAAAACATTATGGTTCGACAACGATGGCACATTCCTAAAAGAAACATGCAAACAGGCGACATAGTGATGGACAAAGATGAAACTCAACCAAGATCCCAATGGAGACTTGGAAGAGTCTTGGACACTGTAACAGATGAAGATGGACTTGTGAGAAAGGTTAAAATAGCCTTTGCAGATAGAAATCTTAACAAAAAGGGTGAACGTTTGCATAAAATGTCTGTAGTAGAACGCCCAGTTCATAAGTTAGTTCTGCTATTAGAAGGTTGTGGAAAGTAAAAGGGGCAAAAGCTAAAATGTATTGAAATGTTCAAATTGTTACATGTTCACAGAGTTGTTATGGTTGAGTAACTTTAAGAAATTATTTGTGTTTTAATTTGTGTTTGTAAACAGCAAATAATTTGGTGGGAGTGTAAAGGTCAAGTTAGCTGTTTTACATGGCATTTTGTGATTTTATGCTTTTATTTTGGTATCTTCCTGTGTGAGCGGAAGTAGTGCGGAGAGAAAAGTCAGTTCGAGAAGAAAAAGAAAAGATGAGGTGAAGCGGGCTAAGTTAACGGGAAATAAACACGGTGAAAGTAATGAAAATGAAAGATTTAGCGACAGTCGAAAGGGGAACAAGGTTTGTTACATACATTAATGTTCAATTTATCGATTTGGAAATGGTTATTTTGTTGTACATGATACAAGTTAAGCCAATGTATTTGCTAGTTGGTAATAAGGTTATTAAGAACGAAATTGTAATTATTATTATTGTTTGTTTTTTCTAGCTCTTACGTTGGTTAAATGAAACGGACAGAAATAAAACTCGTTTAACCATCAGTTCTGGCCTTTCTTGACTCGACTGGAAGCTACAGTTACCAACAAATGAAATAATGAACAAAACCAGGATCAAAACAAAAAGTCAGCCGCTCTTGTATTATTTTTACGTGGCTGATCTTGTTTCAGTGCGAGGTTTGCATCAACAAGAAATATTATTTGTATATTATTAATAATATATTAAAAATATATTATAAAGCAACAAATAAATACACCATCAAAAAAAAGTAATATTTCTCCAGTGAATATGAGATCATGTGTAAATGAGAACCAAAAGCTGCTGTTTTTACAAAGTGCTCGAGGTCAACCAGACAGGGGTGTGTTTTGTCCCCTCAGCTGTTCATGAACAAACACTAACACTGACAATATTATGGAGCTCATTCACCATTAACATTGTCCTTAAACATATGGATTTAACTTCCATGGTGTATTTTATCCCATGATGTCACTGAAAATGTGTTTCTCTGAATTCCACTCTTTTACTGTTGTGTCATGAATTCAGACTCGACTCAGAGAACATTTTCCAAACAGTGACAGAACAAATGAGATTCTAGAGAAGTCATTGTGCAACAGGTCAAAACGACAAATGAAGATGCAGTGAAGACAGAAGCAGAAGAGAGCGCTGCACATGTGCAACGTCTGGGAAAACGGATTCAATCATGATTTAACTGAACCAAGATAAAAGTCAACAGTCGTTTTCATCATGTTTTAGTCGATGTTTATTCACAGCATCAGCAGGACATACTTGGTCTCATAAATAATCTCAAAGAAAATATTATAAAAGCATAAATACAAATACAAATAATATCTATCCAATAAATATGACAAATGTGAACAAATGCATGATCAACAATAACTTAATAAATAAATATGTAGCATTAATAAACAGAAAACAGATCAGAAAATAAATAAAGTCTTGTTCCTTCAGCGACGTGAATCCCAAACAGGGCCACAGGTGATGTTCATCTGTGAAGAGACCAGAGTCAGACCAGGACTAAACCAGGACTAAACCAGGACTAAACCAGGACTAAACCAGGTCTAAACCAGGACTGAACCAGGACTAAACCAGGACTAAATTAGGTCTAAACCAGGACTAAACCAGGACTAAACCAGGTCTAAACCAGGTCTAAACCAAGACTAAACCAGGACTAAACCAGGACTAAATTAGGTCTAAACCCAGACTAAACCGGGACTAAACCAGGTCTAAAACAGGACTAAATCTTGACACTCACCTGTTTGATTTTGTTGATCAAGTCCTGGGAGGGACTGAAGCACTGAAGCACAGTTTCTTCTCCAACAGGTTTAATACTAAATTCAAACACAAAGAGAACTGTTATATTTTCCCCAGATTTGGATCCTGGTCAGGACCAGATCTGATCCAGGCCTTAACAATCGAACCTGAGACCGTCTCGCTGTGTGTCAGACTTACTAATAGGCGTGAGGACACTGTTTGGACTTCTTCTGTTCAAAACACGTCTCGATCTCATCAGGTTTGGATTCCTGTATTTGGCTCCGTTTGCAGTGGCAGATCTTCTTCTGAGGAAATCCCAAAGCTACGAAAACCAGAAAATACATGACTTTAGTTTAGTGCGACGCTACAATGTGTAAACGGAGAACAAACTAAGAACAAACTGAGGACTGAGATAAACTGGAGGATAAACTGCTTTAAACAATGAACCAGGACAAAACTGGGGCTAAACCAGGACTAAACCAAGTCTAAACCAGGTCTAAACCAGGGCTAAACCAGGTCTAAACCAGGACTAAACCAAGTCTAAACCAGGTCTAAACCAGGTCTAAACCAGGACTAAACCAGGTTTAAACCAGGTCTACTGTTCTGTTTCCTTTAACATTCAAACAAAGCTGAGTGACGTTTCAAACTGTTTCGATGGTAAGAGCTTCTTTACCTTGTGCTGCACAGAACATCAGAGACAAAACCAGGACAATCCAGGGAGCCACTGAAGCCATCTTGAACCGGGTCTAGAGCTGGTCTGGGATCCTGGACTGGACTTTGGTCTGAGGAGGGTTTGTGAATGAACCAGACCAGGGCCGGGCTTTATTTGAGAAAAAGAGGAAGTTTGTGACGCGAGGTCCGTCCCTGCAGCAGAGACTCAGAAGAACATTACAACAACTCTACATCAGATGCATTTGAACGCTGCATGAGCGGGTGTCTGACCCACACATCCACTCACACTTTACAGACAGTTTTAGACAATGGAAACAACATGACTAGCCTTTGTCATCATACAATTACACATTAAAATGTGGGAGTTAACCGGTCAAACAATCTGACGAAATTAAAAAGGTTTGTCATAGTTTTTGTTCACATAAAAACAAAATCAAAAATATGAAAGTACATATATCAAAGGTCAATCTTTTATTATTCAATCATTAAATGTAGAAACTGTACGCTTTATAGGTTGGGTGGAGGATTTAAAATTTGAAAACTAAACAGATGAAGAGACTCTAACACCGGCGTAATGTGCTCTCTTCTTCTAGTACCTGTCCATAATCTTGCTGCTGATTTATGTGTGCTTTGATGAAGAGCTCCTGGTCAAATAAAACTCCAGTGTTTCTTAGAGCTGGAGGTGACAAGGACATTGTCCAGAGAGACTTTCTGCTCAGACAAAGAGCCTCGCAGACGTTTAAGGGACAATGACTTCAGTTTTTCAGGGTTAAGAAGTAGATATTAAGTGTCATCCAGGTTTTATGTTTTTATGTTATGTTCACAGGCACTAAGTCTGGACTCGATGGGTCTGATCACGTTTCATTGACAAATACAGTGGAAGTTAATGCCATGCTTTCTGATAATCTAACGGCAGCAAATAAATAGCAAACAGAACTGGACCCAGCACTGAACCCTGCGGCACACCGAGCCGGTCTGTGGTGTGCACCGAACCCTGACTGAAAAACTTCAAATAGATGATTGTCCAACGGCTGGTGACAAAGCTGTTTAACTACAACTCTTTCAAGGATTTTAGAGACAAGAGGGGAATAAACAGGTCAATAGGTCAGAGTTTAATGACAGTTTGAAGGACTGACGTGTCAGTGTTTTGACGACTCAAATTTCTCCTGTATTTATTATATTATTTTTCATTCATTCATTCATTTCTACCGATTATTCCCGTTAGGGGTCGCGGGTGACTGGAGCCTGTCCCAGTGACTTTGGGCCTTAGCCCGCCTTAGCCCACCCTGGACAGTGGCCAACTCATCGCAGCAAACACAGAGAGACAGAGACAAGGACAGACAACCATTCACTCTCACATTCATTCACTCGGGACAATTTAGAGTTTCCAATTAACCTCCACAGTCATGTGTTTGGACGGTGGGAGGAGCCGGAGAACCCGGAGAGAACCCACGGTAACACGGGGAGGACATGCAGACTCCACCCAGAGAGAGCGTGTGATGTTGGGGTGGTCCGGGATTCAAACCCACGATCTCCTTATTGAGAGGCAGAAGCTCTAGCCGCTCTGCCACCGTGCACCCCCATATATATTATTTTTCTTATTATATAAATAATAATTTGGGAACTCCAGAAATCAGATAGTAATCAGGTAAGGTGGGGTAAAGTGCCCAAGGAAACAGAAACAGTATGCAGTAATGATGCTGGGAACATAATGCCAACCCTTTGATTCCTTTGCACTCAGAGACTCACTCATTCCTCACGAAGCAGACGATATTCTGATCACAACTGTCTTTGTAAATGTAGCTTGTGCAGCTAAAGACGTCTGAGTCATGAGGCGTGAGACTGACACAGAGGAAATACTACGGCCAAAAATACTCAAGACATAGTTTTTATGAATGAAAAAAGTTGTGGGTGAAAGAATTTGCAATGGAATGATTATGATAAACGGTTTGAACTTGGTTTAGTTCTGCACAGAAGAGCAAAGTACTCACCTAACTAACCCTAACTTCTAAACCTAAACCTTTAACTATTTGTTCATTGGGAAGTCTGTGTTCAGGTTTTACGAAGCCATGAATAAGTGTAGATATTATAAAGTGGAACCGAAACAGAACATAATTTCAACATGATTATCTCATTATTGTGATTTTTAAATTTAAATTATTTTAAAATTATCAATATTATTTACTTGTTTGAAATACGCCCCATAGTGAGATGACAATAATCAGTGTTTGACACAGTTCTTTGGTCGTGTGCTGCTGCTCCGATGCACTTGAAGAAAATGTCTGACGCTGATATCGCTCGTAATTATGATACTAGTGCTGCAACAAGTGAATCGATTAATCGCAACTAATCGATTATAGAAATGGTTGTCAACTAATTAAATAGTCAAGTAATCGTTAACTGGTCCATACACGGACTCCAAAACATTGTATGAGCTCAAAGAAGAGCTTTTATGACTCAGAGTGAGCATGAAAATGTAAAATTGTGTGTTTTTTCTTAAAATACTTTTATTTTATGCTTATTTCAAAATTTTCTCCCTGGACGTCGTCAAACTTCAAACTTCACTTCAGCTTTATCTCGATAAAATTGAGTAAATTTCTCATATTCACTGGCCTTTTGCTAAACAACTAATCAATTAATCGAAGGAATAATTGCTAGACTAATCGATTACCAAAATAATTGTTAGTTACGGCTCTACAAGATGCTTAAGTCTTTCTTATTATAGATCCATGCCTATTCACCTTATTCGGCCCCGCCCACTTTTGCCGTTTTTTGCACTTTTGTTGTAAACGCACTTCCGTTTGATGAGAACTCCGTTAAAGCTAATGATGAACGAGGGAAAAGTCTCGCCGCTAAAATGTTAGAGTAGATTTATTTGTGTAAAATGTTTAATGAACACGAGCAACAACAAGTCACAACGCAACGATTTCCTGAAAACGTCTTTTTAGTCGAGTAGAACTTATTTTCTGTTGAGCTCGTCTGCTCCATGTGAACTACAACGGAAACAAGACGGCGGCGCGTACGGAAACTTCAGGAATAATGTGAATATAACTAATATGTCCAGTGATATTAGTAAACACAACAATTCATGAGAATTAAACAGTCACCTTTAAGACTGTGTGATCAAACGTCTGTAAGAAATCACCTTCCATTAATCATGGCCTATATTATCCCATGATGCCTCTGATAATGGTTTCTATGGATATTACACATTTACTGTTGTGTAATGAATTCAGAGTAACTGACAAGACATTTTCCAGAGAGATTAGTGTAGAGAAGTTATTGTGCAACAAGACAAAGAGATAAATGAAAAGATCCAATGAAAGTCGGCAAAAGCTAAAGAGGAACTGGGGGCTGCATATATGCAATATTTGGGGTTTTCTATCAAAAGTTACAGTTAAATGCTTAGTTTACACTTTAATCATTGTTTACTTCCTGCCATTTTATTTCACTTTTTTACAAACCACCTCACACAAACCACTCTCAAAACCCATGCCCATAAGCCTTCTGTCTTATAAGCAGGCTCTGCGTAAGGCTCAAACCAGATATTATTCAAATTTAATAGAAGTAAATAAAAATAACTCTAGATTTCTCTTCAGCACTGTAGCCAGGCTGACAAACTGTCACAGCGTAGTAGAACCCTCAATACCAGTTACTCTAAGCTGCAATGACTTTCTTCTATTCTTTAGCAGCAAAATCACAACTATTAGAGATAAACTAAATGCAATGACTCCCAGTGTCAGTACTGAGCAAGCCCAGACTGCAAAGCTAGTGTCCCATACAAATCCTTCAGTAATACTAGATGGTTCACTGCTGTTGATCAGGCAGAGATAACTTCAGTCATTATGTCCTCCAAAACATCAACTTGTATTTTAGACCCAATCCCAAGTAGACTCCTCAAAGAAATTCTCCCCCTAATTATAAATCCCATTCTTAATATAATAAATACTTCACTAGAAAGCGGTTATGTCCCTCAGTCCTTCAAATATGCAGTGATTAAACCACTTTTGAAAAAGCCTAATCTAGACCCCGACATACTGGCAAACTATAGACCTATTTCTAATCTGCCCTTTGTCTCTAAAATCCTTGAAAGAATTGTGATTAAACAGCTTTGTCGCCACCTGCAGGACAATCATTTATTTGAAGTTTTTCAGTCAGGGTTCCGTGCGTACCACAGACTGAAACTGCACTAGTTAAAGTCACAAATGATCTGTTATTAGCTGCTGATGATGGACAGGTCTCAATCCTGGTTCTGTTGGACCTCAGCGCAGCGTTTGATACCATCGACCACAACATTCTACTGCAGAGGTTAGAATGTGATATAGGTGTCAGTGGAACCGCCCTTAGCTGGTTTAAATCCTATCTATCTGATAGGTACCAGTTTGTTAATGTAAACCAGAGATCTTCCCCATGTTCTAAAGTAACCTATGGTGTGCCGCAGGGTTCAGTACTCGGTCCAGTTCTGTTCACACTTTATATGCTGCCCTTAGGTATGATCATCAGAAAGCATGGCATTAACTTCCACTGCTATGCAGATGACACTCAGCTTTATTTATCAATGAAACCTGATCAGACCCATCAAGTAGACAGACTTAGTGCCTGCGTGAAAGACATAAAAACTTGGATGACTCTTAATTATCTGCTCCTTAACCCTGAAAAACCGAGGTCATTCTGCTGGGCCCTAAGCACCTGCGTAGACTCTTTATCTGACCAGATAGTTTCTCTGGACAATATCACTGTAGCCCCCAGCTCTACTGTAAGAAACCTTGGGGTCCTATTTGACCAAGATCTCTCGTTCAAAGCTCATATAAATCAAGCCTGTAAAACAGCCTACTTTCATTTGCGTAACATAACCAAAATTAGAAAAATCCTGCCCAGAGATGATGCCGAAAAACTCATCCATGCATTTGTCACATCCAGATTAGACTATTGTAACGCCCTGCTTACAGCGTGTCCTAAAAGCTCTATAAGAAGCTTTCAACTGGTTCAAAATGCAGCAGCAAGATTATTAACAGGTACTAGAAGAAGAGATCATATTTCACCAGTGTTAGAGTCTCTTCACTGGCTTCCTGTTGAGTTAAGAATCAAATTTAAAATCCTCCTCCTGACTTATAAAGCTTTAAACAATATGGCCCCATCCTACCTCAAAGATGCAATAGTAGCGTACCATCCAAACAGAGCTCTTCGTTCTCAAAATGCTGGACTATTGTTAGTCCTAGAGTCTCTAAAAGCACAGTAGGAGGTCGAGCATTTAGCTACCAAGCTCCTATGTTATGGAACCAGCTCCCTGTTCATGTAAAAGAGGCCGACACAGTCTCTACATTTAAGACCAGGCTCAAAACGTTCCTCTTTGAAATAGCTTATGGTCAGGCCAGTTAGGAACAGAAATAAAAACCTACAGTTTTAGCTACGCTGCCCTTGGAGCAATTCTGCTGGAGAAGTATGGCAGCTTGAACACTATCCTCTGGTTCTTCCTACTTTACCTATCAACAATATTTAATATTACTTCAACTGTAGTCTGTTCATTGCTGTTCACATGTTTCTCTTTCTCTCCACTTCCCCCGGGGAGTGGAGACTGTTTCAGGCACTGCGGCGGCTGCTCCAGTGACAACCCCCCCACCCCCATCTGTCTGGAGGATCGATCTCTACACTGGACGATCTATGCGCCACCCGCCTGGAGGAACTCCCTCAACCCTGGATTAGCCACACCTCGTCTGCCTGAACGAACTCCATCTACTTAGATTAACTGTTCCTCATCTCCTGCTGGAGGATCTCTCTACACTGGTGGACTGCTCCTCGTCCGCCTGGAGGAACTCTTTAAAGCCACCTCCCTCTTGAGTGGTTCTGGTTCAGTCCAAGTGGATGTCAGTCCTAGTTCATCTGCAGCCTGTCCGTCCGTGGGAGTAGGATCTCTCCTTCACTGTGGTTCTCCTGAGGTTTATACTTTTTCCCATGGGGTTTTTTGTAGTTTTTCCTCGCCGCGAAGGAGGGTCAAAGGACAGGGGCATTCTGGGACAGTTATCTGAACTGCTTTTACCTGTGGCCCATCGAGGCAACTGTTGTTGTGATTTTGGGCATTATAAAAATAAATTGAATTGAAAATTGAATAAACACTAATGTACTGTCAAAATCCATGTACAAGTATGGACCACCCTAAAACTCCAGGTTTATCTTTAAATTCAACATAAACCTGCCAAATAAGTAATTAGTCTATGATGATGTATGTTGCACATAATGAGTTAAAATAAAATGCACCGGAATGCCAGAAATTACA
The DNA here is from genome assembly GCA_019453435.1 of Rhinogobius similis. Lineage (NCBI taxonomy): Eukaryota > Metazoa > Chordata > Actinopteri > Gobiiformes > Gobiidae > Rhinogobius > Rhinogobius similis. The sequence goes on along the minus strand of CM033639.1, from coordinate 22,125,190 downwards.
TTGATTTATTGACATTTTCTTGAACCCCAAACCCCCATTTACATTTGAGAGCGTTATATCTCATTTAAAAAAAACTTGTTAATGCTGATAAATAAATGTCCTGCATGCATGAAAAATACATGAATAAAAACACAAAAATAGACATAATAAAAAAATAGTTAAAAATAACTGAACTAAAGGGCAAATAATGCTAAATTGACATTTTTAAGCTTTTAACCTTTTTCTAACTTGATCTTGTCATAAAAACACACCTGGAGTTGTATTTAGCTTTATTCACACTAGTTGTTTTAGATTTTATTATTTATATTTTGTCACTTTTGACACATTTTTTGTTTTAAATTGCCCGGGTCCGTGTTCTCGCGAGATGTGCTCTCCAGCGCCCCCTTGTCTCCAGTGGCGGATCTGCTGCGGCTGAGGCTGAAGCCGAAGCGCTGCTAACGACAACAACAGCTTCACAAAACACACATTTACAACACCGTGGCAGCTTTTCTGCGCCCCTGGTCGTCTCCACACGCCCCCGGCAGCACACCACCGCCGCTACAGCCCGACACAGCCGGACACAAGCCGACACTACCCGCCAGAAGAGCCCGGGACCGCGGCTAAAGCTCCTCCGCTAACCCCTGCTAACCCCCGAGGACAGCGGCGCGGCCTGTTGCTGGTGCCCGGCGCAGCGCGCTCCTGACGCGGCTTGCGCGCTCAGGAAACACCGCTGCTTCTGCTGGATCTTTTTCTATCCTGTTTCTGTGTTTGTTTGGACTTTGAATTTATGCCAGCTACATTTATCGTGATTTGACATATTTTATGTAATTTTACCGTGCAGTTGCATGGTTTTATTCCCCGGAGAGCAGCGGTTAAAGCTGGCGCGGCCTGTTTTGTTTTCACCGTGAACGCGGACAATAACACGGAGCGCTCCTCAGCTGCACGGATTCTCCGCACACCGAGGAAAAGACACCTGCACGGGACTGTGGGGACACCGGGGGCCCATGCACGGGACTTTGGATAAACCTGCAATGACACTAACCCCAGGGCTACGGAAAGCCCCGACTAAATTAACGAAACGCTGATTTAGAGCTACGTTTGCAGCGTAACGTTTGAATTCAGCCCAAAATACTGTCCAGGATTTAACCCTGATGCATGCTTTTGCTTTTGCATGTTTTTATGGTGGATTTTGAACGATTTGCTGCTTGTAAATGTAACGTTTTTTCGTGTCGAGCTGCAGGTGCACGCAGGATGGATGAGCCGCGTCCCGAGTGATGCTCCGAGACGTATCGCACCAGAGACACGTTTTTCCTGAGCTAAACGCCCTCTATGCTCTCAACAAAACCTCCAGACTTTATTGATATTACCAACACAATACTTTTTCGCGGAAATCGTGTTTCTATAGATGGAAAAGGCGTTTGTTTTGAAGTGGCGCTCCGGATGTGAGCTTTTTACGGTTAAATGTTGACTTTCCACACGATTTAAACCTGCACAAGAACAACTGAGCGACTGAGATAAGTTTATGGCATCGGAACATTGGAAAAACTGTGCGTAAACCCTCTCAAACTTCGCATTACGCACGCGTGGGGACAACCATGGAGCCGCCTGCAGCCAAAAGCCGTGCGTAAAAGTGACCCGAATGGCCGGATCCGCGTGTTTCTGGGCAGTGCGGTTGTGAGGCGCCGGGGCAGACATGAACCCGGTGAACGCCACGGCTCTGTTCGTGTCGGCGGCCCGCTCCGTGCTGCAGTGCGACCCCCGGGACCCGCTGGCACTGGCGGAGCTCTGCAAACTGCTGCCCTTCTTCCGCCAGTCCCTGTCCTGCCTGGTCTGCGGTGAGTCTCAGCGGCTCCGAATGGGCGCTGAAAAAAAAACAAAACATTGTAAATTTCTTGAATGGACAAAAGTGAAGTGCAGCATGATGTGATTTCACTGGAGAAACTGGGATTAACCTCAGAATGTCACAAAATATTGAAGACCCAGGTGGTTTTGTCAAAGTAAAAGCCTCGGCGCGTGTGAGTGACGTCAGAGCTGCTTTAAACCAGTGGGCGAGGCTACCGCGCTCAAATTGAGCCGCCGACTGTAGGCTGCCATGTTTGCAATCTGGTGCTGACCGCTAGGGGCTGGCTGCGGAAGTAGAATTATTCAATGCAAGTCAATGGGGAGTTAGACGTTTCAAAACCTACTTTAGAGCCTGGCTCAAAATACGGCTTTGGTCTCAAACGTTAGCTTACGGCTCTGTGACAACGCTGAGGGGGGTGAATTTTTTTGAACCAGGCTGGTTTAGCCGCTGTGATTTTTTAAAGTTCTTGAATATCTAATGAGGAAGGCGGGCTTTACGCGCCGGAAATGTCACGGCGCAGCCAAACACCTACGAGTGGGCGGTAACTATAGAGGCTACGACGGCAGTACGTCAGCAAAAGGCCGCCCCAAATTCGGCCTCTCCCCACCGAGGGGGGAGTGGTGGGGGCTAACCCGCGGCCATTTTGAATTCTCCATGACTGAGCCGCATTTTCATGAATGGGGCGGAGTGACGACAGTCTGTCCACTATTTTTATGTCTATGCTTTAAACACATTTAACTTTACTGTAACGATTAATCGACTAATTGTGACTACACTGAAAAATAACCAACAATAAAAATTGATAGTCGACTAAAGAAATTCTTGGTTGACTAAAGACCAGCTTTAGCCACCGATTAGTCGACTAAAAGGGGGCGTGGCAAAAATATATGTCCGTGAATTCGAACCAAACTGCACTCAAATGATCACAACTGCAGAGGAATTCATGCAAAAACAACTATTTATACAGAAAAGTACAAGGATACAGTGTATTTATACTTTCAGACTCCAAAAACTTCATATCATCTCGTTTTTGCCAAATAAATCATATTATTATAATTTAATATAAATAAAATAATTAGTTGACAAATAAAAATCTTGGTCGACTAAGATGGTGGTTCCCAAAGTGGGGGTTGGGACCCCCAGGGGGTCGAGAGGGATGAGCTGGGGGTTGCGAGATGATTTTCAAGATCTAATTTGAATAAATATGACACTGTATTCGTAATCAAAAACAGTATCTTTTAGTGAAATAGGGTCTAATAAGACAATAAACTGTTCAAATAGTCAATATTAAACCTGATTTAACACGCTTTGACGCTTAAAATTATTTTTCATTTCACTTTGGGGGTCCCGAGTTGGTTACATGGATATTTTGGGGGTCCCGGCCAGAAAAGTTTGGGAACCACTGGACTAAGACACCGTCCATCGACAAATCAACTACAGCCCTTATCGACTAATTGTTAAGCTTTTACAACAAAGACAGTGACATTATTACATCAGAATGTTAAAAAAAGAATAGATTATTGGTAATTTGTATCAATAATACACTTTATCTTTAAATATTCTCAATCTAGAAGTCTTAAAGTATTTAAAAGTTTAAATATACAATCACATTTTTCCCTGACTAGTCAACTCCTAAAATAATCATTAGTGACCGCCCCAGTTAACATCAGATTTTACTGCATTTGTTTATTCAATAGGAACATTATTAACACAGTTCTAAGATTTTTGATGAAGATAAAGCCAGATTTTTAGGTTTTACTGCACAATATAAATGAAAACATCAATTTCTTGAAGACGTCGGAGGCAAAAGAGCAGCACAAAATACATCAATAGAAAAAGTTCCCGCACAAAACCGTAACTGCAAAACGTGAATAATAATAATTAATGTTGTGGATGTAATGACTTCAGTTTTCCGATTTGATTTGCAATTTTTGTTTTGATAATGGCATTCTCTTCACATTTTAAACACAACCAGGAAAACTGACAAAAGACTGAAATAGGAGCTGACAAACTGATAAAAGAATCATGCGTTTTCGGAGCTTTTTATGACGTTTTAGTGTTGTCTTTTGTCTTTCAGTTGCAGTTTTGTTGCTCATAGTTGGATTTATGTCACCTTTAGTCACGTCTTAGTCATTTCTGGTCATACTTTTGTTGCTGTTTGTTGCGTTATTCTCACTGTTAATCATGTTTGTGTTGCGTACAGTTGCATTATTGTCACTTTTAGTTGCATTTTTCTCACTTTTGGAAACATTTTTTACGCTTTTAGTCGCATTCTTGTCACTTTTGGTCATGTTTTTGTTGCTTTTTTTTTTTTCTTGTCGGTTTTATTTGCATTTTATTCACTTTAGGTAACTTTCTCGCATTCTGTCAGGTTTTTATCCCTTTTAGATGCGTTTTTGTCGCTTTTTCAGAACATATTATAACAGATCTATTCTACAGAGTTAAATGATTTTATGCAGAATAAAAGTGGATAATTTGTTGTTTTTGGAGGGAATTATTGCACTTTAAAAATTGCAGCGATTTGCCCTAAATATCTGTGTTTTTCGTTGCGTTTACTGTGATGGAGCGGCGTTGACTGAACCTTTTGAGCGCGGCGTGAATCAAACGTGAATGAGGCAGCTCTTTGGGGGGAGCTTCCTTAGCAACGGCGGTCGCTAAGGCGCGCAGCTGCAGAAATAAAACGAGGTCCATTCATGAAAACACATCAGAGACCGAGCGATGGAGTGAAGCAGCGTCCACCAATGTTATTGATCCGTCACAGGAGGACGGGAGGGCATCTGACACACCAGCTCTGTGTTTATTCAAACCGTTTAATAGATATAAAACCGATTAATAATTCAGTCTGTGCTTTTGGAGGGAAAGGTCGGAGCAGAGACGCCAAAAACTGTCAAAACCACTTTAAAATAAGACTCTACAGGCAAAACTTTTTTCAATTTTTTTGTTCACTTTTCTCTCTCACATCTGGACTTTGATGTGAAACAACAAACGTGTCCAATCTGCTCCTGATGTTTGATTCTTCCATTGAATCCACTTCATCCATAGATTTCTCTGACATTGTTTTCTTCAAATACATTTTTGTCCCTCGAGACATAAAGATCAGCCTAAAGTAGCCTTTAAGTCAAAAAAATGAGGCGAAATTTGAATTTTTTGGACAATTTTCCATCAAATCTAGTTTTACTTAAAAACTAAATAATAAATCCAAATCCTCTCTGTACATTTTTATATCTAATATGTTACAAAACGAACCAAGAAATGTAAACCTGGTTCTGTCCATTTTTCAGATTTAAATGTACCAAATATGTGGATTTTTGGCAATTTTTCCACATAAAATGCCTTATTTCTACATGAAAACATGACATGAGGAAAAACTCTGAATATATTTATTTCTTACATTTATGAGTGCGTAAACGACAGGAGAAGTTTAACATTGATATCTTTAACTTCAAGACTCACTTGAATCCATTTGGAGTTTGTTTAAAAACCTGAGCTAATATTGGAATCTTTTGATGGAGCTCTGTACGATTTTGAAGTAATTTTTAAGGTCATGGCACTTTCCTTGTCTTCGTTAGTGTTGTCAGAAGTATCAAAGATCAGATCCTAATCAATACTTAAACCTGTATCGAAACAAGATACTCATTTGAGCAAGTATCGATACTAGAAAAATCCCTTTTACAGGATAAAATTAACCTTTTTTGAACAGTTTTTAGAACGATCTTAAGACTGCAATGTTGAATAAAGAAAGTGCTATTAATTAGTGCTGAAAAGGTCAATCCAACGCAATTAGCAAATCGTAAAGAGTGCAATTTTTAAAGTGCAATAATTTCCTCCACAACCAAAAAATGTCCTGTTTTATTCGCGTAAAAACTGCTGACCCTGTGGTTTAGATTTGTTGAAACTTGTTCTGAAACTAAAGCAGTTCTAAACGAGACAGAAATGTGACAAAGTGAAAAAAAAACATGACTTAAAATGACAAAAACACAACTAAAAGTGACAGAAAGGAACTGAAACATGTGATTCTTTTATCAGTTTTCAGTCTTTTGTCAATTCTTCTGGTTGTGTTTAAAATGTGAACTTTGAACAGAATCTCATTGTTAAAACTTAAATTAATCACAATCACAAAATGGGTCAGAAAAATCACAATTAGATATTTTTCCAAAATGATTCTGCTCTAGTGCAAGTACAACTGTTACTGCTGTGCTGGGGAGTACACAGGGGGGGCAAAGGGGTCAATTGTCCTGGGCCCCAAGGTCTTAGGGCCCCCAAATTGGTTAATTAATTTGTATTAGACGGGGGCCCATTTGAGGCTTCTTGTCCTGAGCCCCCAAATTTCTGTGGACGGCCTTGCTGCTGTGTACTGTGGTGACCCTTTGGCTCTCTGTCGCCCCCTGTAGGTAACCTCCTGTCGGACCCCATCGCTCCGGTGGACTCCAGCTGCCAGCACTACGTGTGTCTGGGCTGTAAGGGGCAGAGGATGCAGCTGCGCCCGTCCTGCAGCTGGTGCAAAGACTACTCTCGCTTCGAGCAGAACCGGCAGCTGGCCGTGCTGGTGTGCTGCTATCGCCGGCTCTGCGCGTACGTGGTCCAGTCGCCGCTGGCGCCGCACGTAGCCGCCGCCGCCTCCGAGTCTCCGGACCTGCAGGCCGCGCTCGCCGAGGGGCAGGAGATGGCACAGGAGCAGGACGAGGCGGAGGACGACGAGGACCACGAGGCGCAGGTACAGTCGCTAACGTTAGCCGCTGACCTTAGCTTTAGCTTGTACCAATAAAAGATCGAGCTGAACAATCCAGGCTGTTTACCCTGTGAGATAAACATAAAACATGATGAACACCGCGGTGTCACTCAGGTTTGCTCAGCCTTCATCATTATAAATATTATTATAAATATTATTATAAATATTATTACTGTCTCAGCTGTTCTCTCCACGGGTGCACATGTGTGCCCTCTGGTGGCGCTGTGGTGAGTTACAGGTATGATATATCTTCAGACAGGGCAGCACTGCAGCTGTTCCAGGGTTAATCTCTTTTGCTCCATGTTCTTTGTCCTCAGGACGAGGCTCCGCCCCTGAAGGAGGTGAAGGAGGAGCCAAACTGTGTCAGTGTGAACGGCCACGACTGTAACGGCCTGCCCCCGTCCACCAGGGGGCAGAGTCCACAGGAAGTCTGCATCACCACCACCACGGGCGAAGGGGCGGGGCTCTCTGACATCATGGACGAGGGGGAGGGGCCTCTGCTGCTGAGCGTAGAGGAAGTGCTGCGGACGCTGGACCCGCCTCCTCTAAACGGACTCGTCCAATCGGAGCCCGCGCCCGTGACGCTCAGCCAATCGCAGAGCGGCCCCGCCCACCGCCCGCAGCTCCTCGTCCAATCGGAGAACTCTCCGGTCCTGGCTCCGTTCCGCTGCCATCGTAAACGCTCGCGTTCGGAGAGCGACAGCCAGAAAGTGGCGCCGGTGTCGCTGAGCGTCCTCCGGGACGAGCCCAAAGACGAGCCGCTGTTCGGGTCGGCGCCGCGGCTCGCTCCGATGTCCAACGGAGGCAACGTGAGAGCGGGCAAGACTCTGCTGCTGCCCAAGCCCCTGAGGAAGAGCGCCGAGCACCACAGCGCGCCCAAAAAGGCCTGCACCAAAGCCCGCCAGCAGGGGGCGCCCAAACCCCGCCCTCAGCCCCGCATCCCGCCCCTCCCTCACCCGCTGACTCACCCACCCTCGCCCTCCAAACCCATCTACAAGAAAGCGCCCGAGAAGAAGGGCTGCAAGTGCGGGCGCGCCACGCAGAACCCGTCTGTGCTCACCTGCAGGGGGCAGCGCTGCCCCTGCTACTCCAACCGCAAGGTCAGAGGTCAAACTGTGATACTGTAAGGACCGCTAGAAAAAACATGATGTGTCTCTGAATATAAATGAATTATATCCACATCCTTTAGTCTCTTTAGACCTGGACTGTTTTAATATCATTAGTAATGAATAACATGTAAAACATAATAATAATAATAATAATGCTGCCCCTGTGTCCTCAGGCGTGCCTGGACTGTTTATACTATAAAACATGTTTATTATTATTATTATTATTATTATTAATAATAAATAATAATAATAATAATAATAATAATATTATAATACGCCCTGTGTCCTCAGTGCCTGGACTGTTTATACTATAAAACATGTTTATTATTATTATTATTATTATAATAATAATAATAATATTACAGCCCTGTGTCCTCAGGCGTGCCTGGACTGTTTATACTATAAAACATGTTTATTATTATTATTATTATTAATAATAATAAATAATAATAATAATAATATTACCGCCCTGTGTCCTCAGCGTGCCTGACTGTTTATACTATAAAACATGTTTATTATTATTATTATTATTATTATTATTAATAATAAATAATAATAATAATAATAATAATAATAATATTACCGCCCCTGTGTCCTCAGGCGTGCCTGGACTGTTTATACTATAAAACATGTTTATTATTATTATTATTATTATTATTATTATTATTATTATTATTATTATTATTATTATTATTAATATTAATAATAATACCGCCTATGTATCCTCAGGCGTGCCTGGACTGTTTATACTATAAAACATGTTTATTATTATTATTATTATTATTATTATTAATATTAATAATAATAATACCGCCCTGTGTCACTCAGGCGTGCCTGGATATTTTATACTATAAAACATGTTTTATTGTATTATATTATATAATAATAATAATAATAATAATAATAATAATAATAATAATAATAATAATAATTAATAATACTCGCCCCTGTGTCCTCAGGCGTGCCTGGACTGTATCTGCCGCGGGTGTCAGAACTCGTACATGGCGAACGGGGAGAAGAAGCTGGAGGCGTTCGCCGTCCCGGAGAAGGCTCTGGAGCAGACGAGGCTCACTCTGGGCATCAACTTGAGCAGCATCACCGCGCTGCGTAACCCGGCGACCGCCGCCCCCGGCAACGCCCTCATCGCCGCGGCCACGGCGGCCCCGGTAACCGCCTCGTACCTGTCGTCGGGGGCGGGGCACGATGCCAGGGTCTTTGACTGGAGCTCCGGTTTGACTGCGGAGGAAGAGCTCTGATTGGACGATGCGCACACGAGCTCTGATTGGACGATGCGTACACAAGCTCTCCTGTGATTGGTGGACACTCACATTCCCCGCCTCCCCAGAGTCACGTGACCTGGAGGGAGGAGCCAGAACGCCACGGCGACAGAAGTGAATGAGTTTTAGACAAATATGAAATAAAGTGGGTTCATCCGCGTTTCAGAGCGGCCATATTGGACAGGACCAGCTTTACAGTTTATTATTAAAGTATTTTTCAGAAATCAGTTGAGTTTGGGCATTCAGTGTTGTTTTATGGTCAATAAAAGAGCCTTTTGACGGTTTAAAAAGTATTAATGCTGCGTTCCAGTCGTCCTTGGAGGCCTTAATTTTGTCAGTTCAAACTCAAAACATCTACTTGGAGCAACATGGTGTTATTTTCTCTTTTCTGCTGTTTGTGTCTGTGAAGCTGCTCCAGAGCCTCTGCTGAAGTCTCTGCAAATAATCGCGTTTATGATCGTGGTGTCAATTATGGACGAGGGTCAGGGCTCCACAATTCATCGAAATCATAATTTGAAAGGACAAATCCCACCTGCAGGTCCTGAAGTGCAAACCAGTTTTATTCTGCATGAAAACTGCTGACCCTGCAGTTTAGCTTTGTCTGACTAAAGCGACAAAAACACACCTTAAAGTGTCAAAAACATGACTTGGAGAAATACAAATGTGACTAAAATGTGACAAAACAACAAAAATGTGACAAAACATGACTTAAAGCCAAAAAGAAAACACTTAAAAGCAAAAATAATGTGACCAAAAGCAGCAAAAATGCAACTATAAGCGACAAAAACACGATAAAAACGCAACTAAAAGCGAAAAACACACTTTAAAGCAAAAATAATATGAAAATAAGCGGCACAATCGCAAAACTGGTCAGAAAAATAACAATTAGTCGGCTCTAGTGGAGAGTAAGGACTCAAAACAAGTAAAACAGAAACAGAAAATGGTCAAATGGGCCAAAAAACGGATCGGAACGGAATTAAGCAGCAGCTAATGATTATTTAGGTAATGGGCAGTCAAAACAGTTCCTTTTTTTTTACATTTTTGTCGCTTTTATCTGTATTTTTGTCACTTTTAGTTGCGTTTTTGTCACTTTTAGTTGCGTTTTTGTCACTTTTAGTTGCGTTTTTGTTGCTTTTAGTTCCATTTTAATTTCCACTTTGATTTTGTTGCATTTTTGTCTGTTTTAGTCACGTTCCTGTCGCTTTTAAATGTGTTTTTGTCACTTTTAGTCATGTTTTTGTTGCTTGTTTCAGTACAAATCTAAACTACGGCGTTAGTAGTTTTTATGCAGAATAAAACCGAATATTTTGTTGTTTGTGGAGGAAATTATTGCTGATTTCGTCTGTTCAAATTGCAATTTCGATAAATTGAGCAGCTCTGCTTTACATAAACTGCTCATAGTTTTCCCGATTTAAACACAGAAACTCCGAGGTAACTTGAACGCAGCACAAAGGCCCCCGTCCAATACGGCGACGCTTTTCACTCGACAAAGTTTAACGTTCACAGCAATTGTTTATTATTTTTACCAGCGTTTGATTCAGCTAATGCACCCAAAATAACTTGTTTTTGTCATTTCTAAATCGAATTCAAACTGCACTTTTTAACTTTTTGTCAAGGATCTTGCCAATCTTATTTCAAACCGACTGTCTCTATTTTCTTAACAGTCGCACCAGCAGTTCACCTTTTTTATCGCACAGTTTGACGTTTTACAACAAAACTGAGAATGTGCAATGTTTGTTACAAAAACTGAAGATCGGAAATAATGTTTTTAACTTGTTCACACCAGCCCTTTTTGGATTCGACTTTTTTTTGTCCATTTTTGTTTCCTTTAAGCTACATCTGCTGCTAAAACACATTTGTATAACATTTTAAAACCTCATTATTTATTCTTTCAGGTCATGGTTGACTGGAGTTCTGGTTCTGGCTGCTCTTTGGGGCGTTGTTGAAAATACAAACTGTAATATACTGTAAAATATTTCCACAAAAAGAAAGAAAATGAAAAAGTTGACTCGTGTGCTGTGGTCATTTGTGCAGTGAGACACTAGAGGGCGACAAACCACATTAGACTGTTAGACTATTCACCTTTTAAAGCTCCTACGACAGGTTGGACCACTAATACTAAAATACAGGTAAGATACATATATTTAATCACGAATTAGCCATTTTTAGTTTAGTAATATCACTTCCTGGTTATAAATGATGACATCACTGGGAAATTACTTTGCACACGGGGCTAAAACTCGGCTAATGTCACAGATTTTTAAAAATCTGACAAACGAAAATATATGTGAACACCTTTACTTTGTTGAATTAATGTTTTAAGGTTAAAAATATATATGTATTTTGGGTAAATTATGCAGAATCTTTGGATGAGTGATTCCCTGGTGTGATGTCGTCAGATTTTTCACCTTTTTTCCTCAAACTACTACTTGATTGGTGTAAAACTAGATTTTTTTTTATGTACAGTAGGTATTAATACACCAAATCAAATAGAAATCGTTAAAATCGTTAAAATCTGTCACTTTAAAAGTAAAAAAAACATTGTAAATTCTGGAATTGAGCAAAAGTGAAGTGGAACATAATGTTATTTCACTGGAGAAACTGGGATTAACCTCAGAACGTCACAAAATACATTAAATCCAGGTGATTTTGTCCAAGTAAAATAACTGTTAGTGATATCAAAGCTGCTTTAACAGTAGATTTTACATTATTTTTATGTTTTACTGGACAAATATTCACAGAAATACATAAATCATAGTTTTTGTGGCGCTTTGTGGAGGTTTTCTTCCATTTTCCATCAAACTAACTTACATTTCTGCACTAGAAACTCAAAAATGTTGCTTATTTTTTATTATAAAGACGTGTAATGTGCGTTCATTTTTAAAAGTGTTACGTCATTGACTCAATTTTCCTCCGTTCTGGAATTATAAACATTAAAAGGTCATTGATAATACACCAGTGTGTCTTGGAAAATAATCCAATTTAAAATGTTAATTGATGTAATAATTGGCCATTTGTGAGTATTAAACTTCTAAAACAGGAAAAAAACCACACCAAAGACCCAACATTACCACATCTTTAATGCACTTATGAAGCAATTATATTTAATTTTTATCTTGTTGGAATAATTTGATCAGGATTTATTTAGTTTTTCATCAGTTTTTGAGTCACTTCATGTCACTGTCAGGTTCGTTTTGTGCCGTTTCTTTTCTTAACTCTTTAATTTAAGGCTCGTGGTGTTAATCACTTTTTTTTTTAAGTCCATTTGAAGGTTCTTGGGTCTTAGTTTGGTGGCAGGGCATCTGTGTGAATATTTATCATAGTTTTACATCTGTTTAGTTGCAGTTTGTGAAGAAATTTTGAAATATTAAGTTTAAAGCGACAGGAAGCTGAATCCCTCTGTGATGTCATCAAAAACAGCCGGGAAAGTAACAAAGTAAAAGTACTTGTACATGAGTAACATTTTTGGTATCTGTACTTTACTTCAGTCGATGCTTTTTACTTTTACTTCACTACATTTTAGACCAAGTATCTGGACTTTTTACTCCACCACATTTCTTTAACTGAACTGAAAAGTAAGACGTACTTTTCATTTAGTTTGAAGGTTGTTTTTAACTCGTTGTTGGTGACGTTTTGCTGAAGGTTTTGGGTTCAGACTCAACAACAAACAAAAACATTCACATCAATTCTCAATTCTTTACCAAACGTACCACATTTAATACATAAAACTGGTCTCATAATCTGCATTTTACTTGTGACTCTTAAAGTCTAACAGGTTCAACTCATTTACTTAAGTAGATTTTTAATGTGATACTTTTACTCGAGTAACAAAATTGAGTACTTCTTCCGGCGCTGATTCTTTTTTTGACATTTCCATAAACACTTGTGTGAGTCTAACGTGGCGCCTGAGGAAAAGTTTAACAAGAAACTGCACAAAGAGACAGAGCTCGAACCAGCGACGCTTTAACTACCATTGAAACTTGTTCATTGATTAATCGTAACAAATCGATTATTGAGATAATCCTCTACTATCGAATCATCTTTATCTGGATTCTACACAGACTCTAAACATGTAAGAGCCTAAAGATGTTTTGTGACTCGTAGAAGCAGGAGTTACCTAAAAAGACAAAAACAAGAACATTCATGTCGATCATCTTTGCCTTAAATAAAGTCCATTTAAAGTGTTCAGTGACACGTTACAGAGTCAGGTTCATCTTCACGTCTGAACAGTGTGAGTCGTGTGTCTCTGGTTCAGGCTTGAAGCTGCTGTAAGTGCACTGCCCTCTGGTGCAAAGGTCGCTGGTTCAACTCCCGCTCAGGCTCCGCCCACACCAGGATCCTTTTAGAGTTGGATGGTCAGAGTTCTGCGTCAGATCCATGTTTTGTCTCACGTGGTGTTGTGTTCAGGTCCCTGTGGCTCAGGGGGAGGAGCCGCAGGGCAGGGACCCAGAGGTTGCCGGTTCAAGTCTTGCTCCCGCACAGACTCTTGTTTGACTAAACTGGATCTAAACCAGGTCCAGGTCTGAGCTGGACTGGACCAAAGTCTGAAGAGTTTGAACCAAAGACACACCTGAAAGTCTGGAGGGCGGGGGCCCCGTGGAGGAGCAGGAGAGCCACCGCCACACAGTCAGAGCGAGCCCCGAGGTCAGCGGTTCAACTCCCGCTCTGACACACACCGGAGGGTCTAAAGCAGGTCTGGACCGGGCTGGTCCTGTCACTCACACGGCGGACAGGACCGGCCCTGTCACTCACACACTCACTCGGCCGACAGGCCGAGTGAGTGTGTGAGTGACCCAAGTGTCTAAAAGTGACAACATTTTACATTTAAGACTTAAAAATGATCTAAGTGTTTTCCTAAAGTTGCTTTCAGTCTCAGACTTGAGTCAGAGGCAGGACTTGAACCCACAACCTCAGCACAGAGGGCTCTGGTCTTAACCTCTGAACCAAACACACAGATGTTTACACCACGATGTTTAGATTGTTTTAAAGTTAGATTTGTACAGTTTAAGTTCATGTTTTTCTGTCACGTCTGAAGTCACTGGTTCAGTTCCCTGTGGCTCAGGAGGTAAAGCACTGGTTTGAAGAGTCTCTGGGCTGTGATCCTGAGGTTGCTGGTTCAAGTCCTTCTCCTGCACAGACACTGGTTGGACCTGAGTTTCTGAAGTGAACCGTGTGCCTTTCAATTATAATTGCATTAAGACAACATTCTTTTTATGTTCTTAAGAAAATGTGGACTTGAAGGATTTGAACCCACAACCCTTAACTCCAACAGGTTGTGTCTAAACCCCTGAACCACTGCAGCTCGTGTGACTCTCACGTCTGTGAACATTTGAGGCTGAGATTCAGTTTGGAGCTTCATCACATTAGGACTGACTGAAGTGTCGGGATTTGAACCCACAACCTCAGGATAGAAAAGATTTTAAAGCAACAGCAGTTTAACCCCTGAACCACAGACACAAAGATGAGCTTCACTTTATTTCAGTCCAGACACGACACAGGTTTATGTTATAAACTGGAAGAACATGGCATGCTGGGTAATAAAGTAACTATTGGGAAAGTTCAAACGGGACTCAAACCTCATGTTCTGAGTCGAGTCCCACAGCTGCACCTTCAGCTCTGGAGGACAGTCACCTCTAATTGAACTGAAGCAGCAGATTCATGTTGAACAAAATCATTCAACAATCATTTGACATTAAATTGTGTTGTTGTTGTTGTTGTTGTTAAATGTATCGTAGAAAGGGGTTCAGAGGTTGTCATCCGGACGCCGTTTGAAGATCGAGACGTTTCGACTTTTATCCACCGCCGCTATTCTCTCGACAGAGATAGGGAGACAGCATCATGGATGCAGAATTAAACATTAATCTCTCAGATTCCGACTCTGACCTGTTCGGCCCTTCTCCGGCCTCCTCCACTTCCCGGTGCTCCGCTTGCCAAAGGAGCGGCCAACATCATCGTCCCGCCGTGCGCTCCGTGGTTCACGCCGTGAACCGGGCAGAAGACAGCCCGGAAGTCATCCCGCCTTCGCCAAGCCTCACTTCTAGGGCCTCCGCTCGCCGGTAGCACCGCCGCGGCCGTCCGAATCAGCGCTCCCTCAGAGCACCCGCCAGTCCCCCATCATCAGGGCTCGTCGTCAACCGGCTCCACGCACGTCCCCTCGGCGCCCCGCCTCGTTTCCTTTCCGGCACCCGGGCTTCGCCCTCCGGCACCCGGGCTTCGCCCTCCGGCACCGGGCTGCCTCCGGCACCGGGCTTGCCTCCGGCACCCGGGCTTCGCCTCCCGGGATCGGGCTGCTCGACATACGGGTGGGGACCGTGGCTAGCCCGCAGAGCGAGCATAGAAGGATGAAGTAGCCTTCGGTCGTTACAACATTAATCTAGGGTTTTTCAGTTGCATTCATCCCATGCTCCTGCTCCCGCTCTCCAACAGCGCCCGCGTCCGGGTTCCCCGACAGGCGTGCACGCTGACGTCATCCGTCCACCTGCCTCGGCGCAACTTCAAGCTGGTGCTGCAGCTCCCCGTAGCGGGAGCCAGGTAGTATTACCGCCCGCGTCTGCTCCCTCCAGTTCTAATATCAATGTGTTGTCTCATCCGTTCTTTCAGCGTTCAGCCCAGGTTGGACAGGCATCCAATGGTTCTAATGTGGATTGTTCCTCTCTTTCTCTCCCTATTCCCAGCCAGTCTAACCCGCCATTGCCGCAATTTTCTGCTAATTTCGCTGCCCCTCCTCTGTGTCCTGCAGCGTCACACTGTCCTCCTCTGTGTCCTGCAGCGTGATGATGATGATGAAAGAACAGTTTGTTGCCTTCATGCAAAAAGTATTCGACAACAACCACGCAGAGGCAGCACCCCCATTGCCTGAAGGAAGCGAGTGCTGGTACTTGCCATCGTTCGGAGTCTATCATCCGAGAAAGCCTGAACAAATCAGAGTTGTGTTCGACTCCAGCGCACAATGCAATGGCATCTCCCTTAACAACGTCCTGCTCACCGAACCGGACATGAATAACAGCCTCTTGGGAGTCCTCATTCGTTTCAGGAGAGAAAGAGTAGCTGTTATGGCAGACATCGAACAGATGTTTCATTGTTTCATCGTAAGAGAAGACCACAGAGACTACTTACGCTTCCTCTGGTTTCGGGGTAACGACCCCAGCAAGGACATTGTTGAGTACAGGATGAGGGTCCATGTATTTGGCAATAGCCCCTCTCCAGCTGTGGCCACCTACTGCCTCAGAAGAGCGGCAAAGAATGGAGAACAGCAGTATGGGTCGGACACCAAGCACTTTGTGGAGCGTGAGTTCTATGTAGATGATGGACTTGTCTCCACACCCACTGAGCAAGGAGCTATCACACTGCTGCAGAAAACTCAAGCTTCCCTCTCAGAGTCAAACTTGAGACTCCACAAGATCACGTCCAACAGCATTGGAGTTTTGCAAGCGTTTCCAGCAGGAGATCATGCTAAGGATGTTGAAGACCTCTACTTAGGTGCAGAAACGGTGCCTGCACAGCGCAGCCTTGGGTTGAGCTGGGAAGTCAAAACGGACACTTTCACTTTTCAAGTCTCCATCAGTAACAAACCATTCACACGTCGAGGAGTCCTCTCCACCATAAACAGTCTCTTCGACCCGCTTGGCCTTGTTGCTCCTGTGACCATTCAAGGAAAATCTCTGTTAAGAGAACTAACCTTGGAAGGAACTGAATGGGATGCCCCTCTTCCTCAAGACAAACACAACCTATGGCAGACATGGAGAGATTCGCTACAGGAACTGCAACACCTTCACATTCCCCGTGCTTACACTCCCACTTCTCCTTCCCAAGCCAAGCAAAGAGAAATATGCGTATTCTCTGACGCCTCCACTAAAGCTATTGGTGCAGTGGCATACCTCAAAACCACAGAAGAAGATGGCACAGTTCATGTGGGTCTAATCTTAGGAAAAGCCAGACTTGCTCCTGCCAACGAGCCCACCATACCTAGACTGGAACTTTGCGCAGCAGTGCTGGCAGTGGAAATGGCAGAGCTCATCGTTCAAGAGATCGACCTCCCTCTTGATGCAATCACCTTTTATTGTGACAGTAAAGTGGTGCTGGGCTATATACATAACCAGTCTAAACGTTTCTATGTGTATGTCCACAACAGGGTTCAAAGGATTCGACAGTCCACTGAGCCAAAGCAGTGGCGGTACGTGCCTACAGAGCATAACCCAGCCGACCATGCATCCAGATCCGTTCAAGCCTCCTTCCTAACTAAAACAAACTGGTTCACAGGTCCAGAATTCTTATACAAGCCACAGACTGTAAGTGACCAGCAACAAACCTTTGAGCTTGTTGATCCAGACTCAGACGTGGACATCAGACCACAAGTGACAAGTTACATAGCTAGCCACAGCAATATTCCATTCAATCCTGAGAGATTTGAAAGATTCTCTTCCTGGAAGTCCCTGCAAAGAGCAGTCACAACCCTCATTCATGTTGCTCATTCTTTCAAGTCGACAAAGAAAGACACCTCTGGATGTAATGGATGGCACCAGTGTCAAAAACCTCATACTGTTGATGAGTTGTCCAAGGCTACCACAGTGGTCCTTCGTGCTGTACAAAGAGCCTGCTTTCCAGAAGAATTTCGCCTTCTGTCCCAAGGTGCTGATGTAAACAAGAAAAGCTCACTGTCAAAGTTGAATCCTGTTGTTTGTCCAGATGGGTTGTTAAGGATTGGAGGCAGGCTGAAGCAAGCAGATCTCGACGATCAAGAAAAGCATCCAGTCATTTTGCCAGGCAAACACCACGTGTCTACTTTACTCATAAGACACTATCATGAACAGATTGAGCATCAAGGCCGAACTTTTACAGAAGGTGCCGTACGAGCTGCTGGCATTTGGCTGATTGGCGGCAAAAGACGCATAAGCAGCATTCTACATGGGTGTGTCACTTGTCGAAAGCTTCGTGGGAAAAAGGAGAGTCAAAAGATGTCAGACCTCCCCCAAGAGCGGCTGAGCACTTCACCACCTTTCACGTACACTGGTGTGGACGTCTTTGGTCCCTGGTTTGTGACCGCCAGGCGCACAAGAGGTGGCTTAGTACAGAACAAGCGCTGGGCCGTTCTCTTCACTTGCCTGAGCACCCGTGCAGTCCACATAGAGATTATAGAGTCTATGGACACTTCCTCCTTCATAAATTCCTTGAGAAGGTTCTTTGCTATCCGTGGCCCCTCGGAACAACTACACTCAGACTGTGGAACCAACTTCGTTGGTGCTTGCAAAGAGTTGGAGTACCTCAAAGTGCTGAAGGAGTCAGACATGCAAAAATACACCAATAGTCAAGGATGTTCATGGCACTTCAACCCACCTCATTCTTCACACATGGGCGGCGCGTGGGAACGAATGATTGGAGTTGCAAGGAGGATTTTGGACTCAATGTTAATGCGCACCCACTCATCAAGCTTGACCCATGAAGTCCTGTGCACCCTCATGGCAGAAGTAACATCTATTATCAACTCCAGACCTCTAGTCTCCGTTTCTTCTGATCCAGAAGTTCCTCAGATACTCACCCCAGCCATGCTTCTTACCCGTAAGCAATGTGTTCCACCTCCACCTGGTAAGTTCACCGACAAAGACCTGTACAAGCAACAGTGGCGCCAAGTACAAAGATTAGCGGACCAGTTCTGGAGTCGTTGGAAACGTGAATATCTGCACACATTACAAGTTCGTCACAAATGGCAAGAGTCAAGTCCTAACATCGAAGAAGGCGACATTGTCCTGCTAAAAGACAGTCAAACATGCCGTAACGACTGGCCCATGGCTCTTGTGACCAAAACTTTTCCTGGACGTGATGGTAAGGTCCGCAAGATCGAGCTCAAGACAGCCAAGGACGGACCTGCAAAGAAGTTCCTTCGGCCCATAACAGAGGTCATTCTTCTTCTGAAAATAAAGGACTGAATGTTTAGTTCATGGTGGTTTGGTTTATTATGTGGTATATTTACAGATACCAGACGGGGAGTGTTTTGCCCCAAATATGTTTTGTGTAATTGTTTTTGCATTATATTGCTTTTAGTACCTTTTCTTGTATTTATTTTGAAGGTTCAATTAGAGACAGGAAGTTGTGACAGGAAGTCAGCCATCTTGTATTCGCTCTCAGTAAGCACATGAGTTCATCCTCTGCCATCTGCCCTTTTTGTTCATGCCTTTGACATCACCGTCTGTAAGTTTTATTTTATACACTTAACAAACATAACAAATTTATGATATCCAAGCTTTATTTGTGTAGGATGATCATTAAAAATATGACTTTTGTTGATAATTATAGACATGTATGCTAGTGAATTGATTGTTCACCTGTAGCTATCTCATTTTATATTTTCTATGTTTTTAAGGCAATGTTAGCTATATTTCTTTGTATGCTAAGTGTACTTTTCTTTCTTATTTTACAGTTTTACTCTGTTTTGGAAACAATAAATTGGAGCTATGGACGCTACATCCTGACTCTGCGCATGTTTTTCAAAAGGAGTTTGGCTTACTGCTAAATTGTGTTAGATACACACAAGGAGAGCAGGAAAACATTTTTATTTTCTCCATTCTTTGTCATAAAAACTGACTGACATTTGTTCCCTGGAAATTCACATAAAATCATGAATATTTAGATTTGGCGTCAGTCAAACATCGGAGTGTGTTTTCAGACGTGGAGTTTTGCCTCCGGTCTGGAATTTCTAACATTCTGTTGACATTTTAAGAGGTTTGTCCCAAAAAAGTGTATTTGAGGAATAAAAAACAGGACAAAGACATGTGTGCTTGGTTTTCTCATTTAAACATGTTTTTTTTTCATTTAAACATGTTTTTTTCTCATTTAAACATGTTTTTTTTCTCATTTAAACGTGTTTTTTTCTCATTTAAACGTGTTTTTTTCTCATTTAAACATGTTTTTTCTCATTTAAACATGTTTTTTCTCATTTAAACATGTTTTTTTTTCTCATTTAAACGTGTTTTTTCTCATTTAAACATGTTTTTTTCTCAGTTAAACATGTTTTTTTTCCTCATTTAAACGTGTTTTTCTCATTTAAACATGTTTTTCTCATTTAAACATGTTTTTCTCATTTAAACATGTTTTTCTCATTTAAACATGTTTTTCTCATTTAAACATGTTTTTTTTTCCTCATTTAAACATGTTTTTCTCATTTAAACATGTTTTCTCATTTAAACATGTTTTTCTCATTTAAACATGTTTTTTTCTCATTTAAACATGTTTTTTCTCATTTAAACATGTTTTCTCATTTAACATGTTTTTCTCATTTAAACATGTTTTTCTCATTTAAACATGTTTTTCTCATTTAAACGTGTTTTTTCTCATTTAAACATGTTTTTTTTTCTCATTTAAACATGTTTTTTTCTCATTTAAACATGTTTTTTTCTCATTTAAACATGTTTTTTTCTCATTTAAACATGTTTTTTCTCATTTAAACATGTTTTTTTCTCATTTAAACATGTTTTTTCTCATTTAAACATGTTTTTTTCTCATTTAAACATGTTTTTTTCTCATTTAACATGTTTTTTTCTCATTTAAACATGTTTTTTCTCATTTAAACATGTTTTTTCTCATTTAAACATGTTTTTTTCTCATTTAACATGTTTTTTTCTCATTTAACATGTTTTTCTCATTTAAACATGTTTTTTCTCATTTAAACATGTTTTTTTCTCATTTAAACATGTTTTCTCATTTAAACATGTTTTTCTCATTTAAACATGTTTTTCTCATTTAAACATGTTTTTTTCTCAGTTAAACATGTTTTTTTTCTCATTTAAACATGTTTTTTTCTCATTTAAACATGTTTTTTTCTCAGTTAAACATGTTTTTTTCTCATTTAAACTGTTGTTGTGAGCGTTTTTCTCATTGACAGAGTTGTGTTCGTCACGTCAGGGTTCGACACATGTTTAAAGAGAATCTGTAAATCAAACGACAAAGTGAGGAACGTGGATCTGGAGGATTTGAATTCGAGTCGAGGCTGTGACATTGTGACGTTTCTGTTTTCACTCATTATTTGTTTCTACAGTTTCTACATTCAGAAAAGTCTTGCGTAGTTTTTTAATTTTGCAGTTTGTTTGTTTTCCTCCCGAGCAGCAAACGATTATTTCTACTGAACACTGAGATTTTTTTAACCAAATAAAGGTTGAAATATGAGGCTGAATTAAGTGTTTTATTGATGAAAATGATAAAGTGTTTATTCTTTTTTGCCATTTTTGCCTCTGTCTTTGTGTTTTTATGTGTTTTAGAGTCTGAAAAGTCGAGAGAATGATCATCAAAACACAGTTCTTTTTATAATCGACTCGTCACAGTCGATTAATCGTTGCAGCCGTAAAAACAGCATCTTGACTTTGTTAAATAAAAGAAAACACATAAACCTGTCAAATGTACTGTAAGAATTTGAATTATTGGAACTGAATATTTCTTTTACAATGAAACACTCTTGACATTTGCATTTATCTTTTTCAGAGCTGGTTTGACAGAACGTAGGGTTTAAGTCCCGTTTGCTGCTGGAATATTCTCCATAAAAATGACATAAACTGAACGATGTGTCGATCAAAAACAGACCAGACTCTGATCAAAAGCACAACACTCTGGGATTTATTAAAGACGTTTGGTCCAGGATCCAGTCCAGATGTTTGGTCCCAGAAGAACCAGGACTGAACCAGGACTGAACCAGGACTGAACCAGGACTACACCAGGACTAGACCAGGACTAAACCAGGTCTAAACCAGGGCTAAACCAGGACTAAACCAGGACTAAACCAGGACTAAACCAGGGCTAAACCAGGACTAAACCAGGACTGAACCAGGACTGAACCAGGACTAAACCAGGACTGAACCAGGATTAACCAGGACTAAACCAGGGCTAAACCAGGACTGAACCAGGACTAAACCAGGGCTAAACCAGGACTAAACCAGGATTAAACCAGGATTAAACCAGGACTGAACCAGGACTGAACCAGGACTAAACCAGGTCTAAACCAGGGCTAAACCAGGATTAAACCAGGATTAAACCAGGACTGAACCAGGACTGAACCAGGACTAAACCAGGTCTAAACCAGGGCTAAACCAGGATTAAACCAGGATTAAACCAGGACTGAACCAGGTCTGAACCAGGACTAAACCAGGTCTAAACCAGGGCTAAACCAGGACTGAACCAGGACTTAACCAGGACTGAACCAGGATTAAACCAGGACTAAACCAGGTCTGAACCAGGACTAAACCAGGACTGAACCAGGACTGAACCAGGACTGAACCAGGACTAAACCAGGGCTAAACCAGGACTGAACCAGGACTAAACCAGGACTAAACCAGGACTAAACCAGGACTGAACCAGGATTAACCAGGACTAAACCAGGGCTAAACCAGGTCTAAACCAGGGCTAAACCAGGACTAAACCAGGTCTAAACCAGGGCTAAACCAGGACTAAACCAGGACTAAACCAGGACTAAACCAGGGCTAAACCAGGACTGAACCAGGTCTAAACCAGGACTAAACCAGGTCTAAACCAGGACTAGACCAGGACTAAACCAGGTCTAAACCAGGGCTAAACCAGGACTAAACCAGGTCTAAACCAGGGCTAAACCAGGACTAAACCAGGTCTAAACCAGGGCTAAACCAGGTCTAAACCAGGTCTAAACCAGGACTAAACCAGGACTAAACCAGGACAAAACCAGGACTAAACCAGGACTAAACCAGGACTAAACCAGGTCTAAACCAGGACTAAACCAGGACTAAACCAGGGCTAAACCAGGTCTAAACCAGGACTAAACCAGGTCTAAACCAGGGCTAAACCAGGACTAAACCAGGTCTAAACCAGGACTAAACCAGGACTAAACCAGGTCTAAACCAGGGCTAAACCAGGACTAAACCAGGACTAAACCAGGACTAAACCAGGTCTAAACCAGGTCTAAACCAGGACTAAACCAGGACTAAACCAGGACTAAACCAGGACTAAACCAGGACTAAACCAGGTCTAAACCAGGACTAAACCAGGTCTAAACCAGGACTAAACCAGGTCTAAACCAGGACTAAACCAGGTCTAAACCAGGTCTAAACCAGGACTAAACCAGGTCAAAACCAGGTCTAAACCAGGGCTAAACCAGGACTAAACCAGGTCTAAACCAGGGCTAAACCAGGACTAAACCAGGGCTAAACCAGGGCTAAACCAGGTCTAAACCAGGGCTAAACCAGGACTAAACCAGGACTAAACCAGGTCTAAACCAGGGCTAAACCAGGACTAAACCAGGACTAAACCAGGACTGAACCAGGGCTAAACCAGGACTGAACCAGGTCTAAACCAGGTCTAAACCAGGACTAGACCAGGACTAAACCAGGACTAAACCAGGTCTAAACCAGGTCTAAACCAGGACTAAACCAGGACTAAACCAGGTCTAAACCAGGACTAAACCAGGACTAAACCAGGACTAAACCAGGTCTAAACCAGGACTAAACCAGGACAAAACCAGGACTAAACCAGGACTAAACCAGGTCTAAACCAGGTCTAAACCAGGGCTAAACCAGGACTAAACCAGGTCTAAACCAGGGCTAAACCAGGACTAAACCAGGTCTAAACCAGGTCTAAACCAGGGCTAAACCAGGTCTAAACCAGGTCTAAACCAGGACTAAACCAGGACTAAACCAGGGCTAAACCAGGACTAAACCAGGTCTAAACCAGGGCTAAACCAGGACTAAACCAGGACTAAACCAGGTCTAAACCAGGGCTAAACCAGGACTAAACCAGGTCTAAACCAGGGCTAAACCAGGACTAAACCAGGACTAAACCAGGACTAAACCAGGTCTAAACCAGGTCTAAACCAGGACTAAACCAAGGCTAAACCAGGTCTAAACCAGGGTTAAACCAGGACTAAACCAGGACTAAACCAGGTCTAAACCAGGTCTAAACCAGGACTAAACCAGGACTAAACCAAGGCTAAACCAGGACTAAACCAGGACTAAACCAGGGCTAAACCAGGACTAAACCAGGGCTAAACCAGGACTAAACCAGGTCTAAACCAGGACTGAACCAGGACTAAACAAGCACTAAACCAGGACTAAACCAGGTCTAAACCAGGACTAAACCAGGACTAAACCAGGGCTAAACCAGGACTAGACCAGGACTAAACCAGGACTAAACCAGGTCTAAACCAGGGCTAAACCAGGACTAAACCAGGACTAAACCAGGTCTAAACCAGGGCTAAACCAGGACTAAACCAGGACTAAACCAGGTCTAAACCAGGTCTAAACCAGGTCTAAACCAGGTCTAAACCAGGACTAAACCAGGACAAAACCAGGACTAAACCAGGACTAAACCAGGTCTAAACCAGGTCTAAACCAGGGCTAAACCAGGACTAAACCAGGTCTAAACCAGGGCTAAACCAGGACTAAACCAGGTCTAAACCAGGTCTAAACCAGGGCTAAACCAGGTCTAAACCAGGTCTAAACCAGGACTAAACCAGGACTAAACCAGGGCTAAACCAGGACTAAACCAGGTCTAAACCAGGGCTAAACCAGGACTAAACCAGGACTAAACCAGGTCTAAACCAGGGCTAAACCAGGACTAAACCAGGTCTAAACCAGGGCTAAACCAGGACTAAACCAGGACTAAACCAGGACTAAACCAGGTCTAAACCAGGTCTAAACCAGGACTAAACCAAGGCTAAACCAGGTCTAAACCAGGGTTAAACCAGGACTAAACCAGGACTAAACCAGGTCTAAACCAGGTCTAAACCAGGACTAAACCAGGACTAAACCAAGGCTAAACCAGGACTAAACCAGGACTAAACCAGGGCTAAACCAGGACTGAACCAGGGCTAAACCAGGACTAAACCAGGTCTAAACCAGGACTGAACCAGGACTAAACAAGCACTAAACCAGGACTAAACCAGGTCTAAACCAGGACTAAACCAGGGCTAAACCAGGACTAAAGCAGGACTAAACCAGGACTAAACCAGGGCTAAACCAGGACTAAAGCAGGACTAAACCAGGACTAAACCAGGGCTAAACCAGGGCTAAACCAGGACTAAACCAGGACAAAACCAGGACTAAACCAGGACTAAACCAGGACTAAACCAGGACTAAACCAGGACTAAACCAAGACCAAATCAGTCCTGAACAGGATACGTCCAGGGGTCTTAATTCAAGACTAAACCAGGACCAAACAGAACCAAACCAAGACTAGAGTCTAATTTGGGACTGAACAAGAACTAAACCAGGACTGAAGTGGAACTAAAAACTCAAAACCAGAACCAAACGACGACCAATCCAGAACTGAACCAAGACTAAACCAGGATTAGACTAGGACTAACCCAGAACCAAACTAAGCCTAAACCAGGACTCAAGTGGTGCTAAAACTGGACCAAACAAGGACCAGAGAGAACTAACCCAGGACTAAACTAAGACTGAACCAAGACTGGACCAGGATAAGACCAGGACTGAACCAGGACTGAACCGGGGTCCAACTCTCAAGAACCCAAACAGAACAATCCAGAAGAACTAAAGCAGAACCAAACAAACTTAAATACACAACTTTCGTGAAGGAAACGCAAAGATTCCGTTCACTGGAGCCGCAGCAGCCCTCGATGAAGAGCTGCCCCCCTGAGGACGCCCCCCTGAGGACGCCCCCCGGAGGACGCCCCCCTGAGGACGCCCCCTGAGGACGCCCCCGGAGGACGCCCCCTGAGGACGCCCCCCGGAGGACGCCCCTGAGGACGCCGAGGACGCCTGAGGACGCCCGAGGGCGCCGAGGACGCCCGAGGACGCCCCTGAGGACGCCCCCGGAGGACGCCCCCTGAGGACGCCGAGGACGCCTGAGACGCCGAGGACGCCTGAGGACGCCCCTGAGGACGCCCCCCTGAGGACGCCCCCCGGAGGACGCCCCCCTGAGGACGCCCCCCGGAGGACGCCCCCTGAGGACGCCCCCCGGAGGATGCCCCCCGGAGGACGCCCCCGGAGGACGAGGCAAACGTCTGCTCTCACTCAAAATGATTGTTGTTGCTGTGAGACGAGTTCAGCAAAATCAGTGTCAAACAGACAAAAAGTGACGATAAACAATAAACAAACATGAAGAAAGTTTAATGAAGCAAAACATAATGAAGCTCAAGGTTCAGTTTGAGTCCATCAGTGTCCGTTCTGCATATTTTCTGAAGAATTGTTTGTAAAACGTCTTAAACGTGGACAGCTGTGAGTGATGGTCTCTTCTGGAGCTGTTGAAGCTGGAGCAGGTTCGCTTTAACTCTTTACAGTTCTACCATTTTCAAAGTTTCGATGGATATAACAACGTCCAGATCCCTCATCATCATCACACATCTTTATTTCAGCCTTTTCAGCCTCACAGCACGTCTCACTGTCCTGGGACCAGAGAGAACCTCCTCATTGTTAAGACCAGGCTCTTTAAACATTTTTTTTGTTTTTTGTTCACTTTTCTCTCTCACGTTTGGACTTTGATGTGGAAACGACAACCGTGTCCAATCTGCTCCTGATGTTTGATTCTTCATTGAATCCACTAAAGATCATTAAAGTAGATCCACACAAACTGAACAATCTGGACTCAACACATTTAGACCAAACAAGGATTTAAGATCTGATCGGATTCATTTATTGGAGTTTGAAGTAAAAAAAAAAAGAGCTGAAATTTGAATTTTTAAGACAATTTTCAGTCCGATCTAGTGTATTTAAGAACTCCAAATCCAAATCCCCTCTGTACATTTTTATAACTAATATGTTACAAAATGAACCAAGAAATTTAAACCTGGTTCTGTCCATTTTTAGATTTAAATGTCCCAAACATTTTCACATAAAATGCCTTATTTCTACATGAAAACATGACATGATGAAAAACTTACTTAACATACATTTGTTCTTACATTTATGTGAGTGAACCACAGGAGACGTTTAACATTGATATCTTTTAAATTTCAGTTTTTTTCCTGTTTCACTGCAGTGATCTTAAAAGTACTTACGTCATGTACAAAGTTACTGTTGTTCAATGATTCTGAGCAGACGGAGGTTTGGTTTCTAACGTACTCCAAACCAAAGAGAATGACTTTTACTGTTTACTCTTAAAGTACATGTTTAAAGGAGTACTTTAATACTTTTACTTGAGTAGATTTTAAATGATACTTTTGCTTGAGTATTTTGTGCTGCTGTATCTGTACTTTTCTGTCCCGGGGGTTTGTCGGGTCAAATGAACCCCTGGTCGGTGCCGGTCGCTGCAGGACGTCCCACTGTGTTTGGACAAAGCTCATGTTTATTAGCAGCGTTTTATTGGTTGTTTATTTGTACTTAATGTTTTAATAAAGCTGTGAGTCGTGGATCATTATCTGAACAGTGTGCGTTTTTGCGCCTCAAGATCTTCAGTTTTCTTAAAAAACTGCCCGTTGACCTCTGACCTCTGACCTCTGCACTGAAATGAAGCAGAGGATCATGGTCCGTGTAGTCCTCTATTTAAGCAAACGAGCTTCACTTAAGACAAACATAACTGTGACGTCTGTAACATCATCGTGTTGTTTGTTCTGGTTCAAGACGATCCTCAAACAAGTCGGGAAAGTTACATTTTGTCCAGTTCTGTCTTTTCTCTCAACATCAACGAGTTCAAACGAACGCCTTCGGTCTGGATGGGTCTGTTTCGGTCTGGATGGGTCCGTTTCGGTCTGGATGGGTCTGTTTCGGTCTGGATGGGTCTGTTTCGGTCCGTTTCGGTCTGGATGGGTCCGTTTCGGTCTGGATGGGTCCGTTTCGGTCCGTTTCAGTCTGGATGGGTCTGTTTTGGTCTAGATGGGTCTGTTTCGGTCTGGATGGGTCCGTTTCGGTCCGTTTCGGTCTGGATGGGTCTGTTTCGGTCTGGATGGGTCTGTTTCGGTCTGGATGGGTCTGTTTCGGTCTGGATGGGTCCGTTTCGGTCTGGATGGGTCCGTTTCGGTCTGGATGGGTCCGTTTCGGTCTGGATGGGTCTGTTTCGGTCTGGATGGGTCTGTTTTGGTCCGTTTCAGTTTGGATGGGTCTGTTTCGGTCTGGATGGGTCTGTTTTGGTCCGTTTCGGTCTGGATGGGTCCGTTTCGGTCTGGATGGGTCCGTTTCGGTCCGTTTCAGTCTGGATGGGTCTGTTTCGGTCTGGATGGGTCCGTTTCGGTCCGTTTCAGTCTGGATGGGTCTGTTTCGGTCTGGATGGGTCTGTTTCGGTCCGTTTCGGTCTGGATGGGTCCGTTTCGGTGGCGCGGGTCTAACTGACGAGGAAGGCGCCGAAGAAGCTGCTCTGCTCGTCCATGTCAACGGCCGAGGCGTTGGTGACGGTGACGAAGAGCCGGTCTCCTGTGGCCAGCGGGAACAGCCCCCCCTGGTGGGCGGAGTGCAGGGAGAACTCAGAGCCCCGGGACCAGCACGAGGTCCGGCTGGTCTTCATCAGGAGGATCGGGACGGGGTACGAGCTCACCTGGAGGACCAGAGAGTGAGAAGGGCTGAACCAGGACTGGAACCAGGACTTTAAAAGCATCTGACACACAAACATGATTATATTTAAGAAATGACATTTTTTCTGTTTGACAGTCTGAGCGTTATATAGTGCCCTCTAGAGGGACAGTGTGGATATTAAGACAGGTTTAGTCCTGGTTTAGTCCTGGTTTAGTCTGGTTTAGTCCTGGTTTAGTCCTTGTTTTAATCCTAGTTTAGTCCTCTTTTAGTCCTGTTTTAGTCCAAGCTTAGTCCTAGTTTGGTCCGGTTTAGTCCTGGTTTAGTCTGGTTTTAGTCTTGTTTTAGTCCTGTTTCAGACCAGGTTTAGTCCTGGTTTAGTCCTGGTTTAGTCCTTGTTTCAGACCAGGTTTAGTCCGGGTTTAGTCCTGTTTCAGACCAGGTTTAGTCCTGGTTTAGTCCTGTTTCAGACCAGGTTTAGTCCTGGTTTAGTCCTGTTTCAGTCCAGGTTTAGTCCTGGTTTTAGTCCAGGTTTAGTCCTGGTTTAGTCCTTGTTTCAGTCCAGGTTTAGTCCTTGTTTTAGTCCAGGTTTAGTCCTGGTTTAGTCCTTGTTTCAGTCCAGGTTTAGTCCTTGTTTTAGTCCTGTTTCAGCCCAGGTTTAGTCCTGGTTTTAGTCCTGGTTTTAGTCCTGTTTCAGACCAGGCTTAGTCCTGTTTCAGACCAGGTTTAGTCCTTGTTTTAGTCCTGTTTCAGACCAGGTTTAGTCCTGTTTCAGACCAGGTTTAGTCCTGTTTCAGACCAGGTTTAGTCCAGGTTTAGTCCTGGTTTAGTCCTGTTTCAGACCAGGTTTAGTCCTGTTTCAGACCAGGTTTAGTCCAGGTTTAGTTCTTGTTTGGTCCTGTTTTAGTTCTGGTTTAGTCCAGCTTTAGTCCAGGTTTAGTCTTAGTTTAGTCCAGGTTTAGTTCTGGTTTAGTCCTGGTTTAGTCCTTGTTTTAGTCCTGTTTCAGTCCAGGTTTAGTCCTGGTTTAGTCCTGGTTTAGTCCTTGTTTTAGTCCTGTTTCAGTCCAGGTTTAGTCCTGGTTTAGTTCTTGTTTCATCCTGGTTTAGTCCTTGTTTCAGACCAGGTTTAGTCCTTGTTTCAGACCAGGTTTAGTCCTTGTTTCAGACCAGGTTTAGTCCTTGTTTCAGACCAGGTTTAGTCCTTGTTTCAGTCCATGTTTAGTCCGTTTTTAGTCCTTGTTTGAGACCTGGTTTAGTCCTGGTTTAGTCCTTGTTTTAGTCCTGTTTCAGTCCAGGTTTAGTCCTGGTTTAGTCCTGGTTTAGTCCTTGTTTTAGTCCTGTTTCAGTCCAGGTTTAGTCCTGGTTTAGTTCTTGTTTCATCCTGGTTTAGTCCTTGTTTCAGACCAGGTTTAGTCCTTGTTTCAGACCAGGTTTAGTCCTTGTTTCAGACCAGGTTTAGTCCGGTTTTAGTCCTTGTTTCAGACCAGGTTTAGTCCTGGTTTAGTCCTTGTTTCAGACCAGGTTTAGTCCTGGTTTAGTCCTGTTTCAGACCAGGTTTAGTCCTGGTTTAGTCCTTGTTTCAGACCAGGTTTAGTCCTGGTTTAGTCCTTGTTTCAGACCAGGTTTAGTCCTGGTTTAGTCCTTGTTTCAGACCAGGTTTAGTCCGGTTTTAGTCCTTGTTTCAGACCAGGTTTAGTCCTGGTTTAGTCCTTGTTTCAGACCTGGTTTAGTCCTTGTTTCAGACCAGGTTTAGTCCTGGTTTAGTCCTTGTTTCAGACCAGGTTTAGTCCTGGTTTAGTCCTGTTTCAGACCAGGTTTAGTCCTGGTTTAGTCCTTGTTTCAGACCAGGTTTAGTCCTGGTTTAGTCCTTGTTTCAGACCAGGTTTAGTCCGGTTTTAGTCCTTGTTTCAGACCAGGTTTAGTCCTGGTTTAGTCCTTGTTTCAGACCAGGTTTAGTCCTGGTTTAGTCCTTGTTTCAGACCAGATTTAGTCCGGTTTTAGTCCTTGTTTCAGACCAGGTTTAGTCCTGGTTTAGTCCTTGTTTCAGACCAGGTTTAGTCCAGGTTTAGTCCTTGTTTCAGACCAGGTTTAGTCCAGGTTTAGTCCTGTTTCAGACCAGGTTTAGTCCTGGTTTAGTCCTTGTTTCAGACCAGGTTTAGTCCTGGTTTAGTCCTTGTTTCAGACCAGGTTTAGTCCTGGTTTAGTCCTTGTTTCAGACCAGGTTTAGTCCGGTTTTAGTCCTTGTTTCAGACCAGGTTTAGTCCAGGTTTAGTCCTGTTTCAGACCAGGTTTAGTCCTGGTTTAGTCCTGTTTCAGACCAGGTTTAGTCCTGGTTTAGTCCTGTTTCAGACCAGGTTTAGTCCTGGTTTAGTCCTTGTTTCAGACCAGGTTTAGTCCTGGTTTAGTCCTTGTTTCAGACCAGGTTTAGTCCAGGTTTAGTCCTGGTTCGTACCTTCTTGTAGACGTACTGCAGCAGTGGCCTCCCCCTCTCCCCCCTCTCTTCCTCCGTCTCCCCCTCGGGCTCCTCTGGCTCCCCCTGGTGGTGTCTGAAGTAGATCTGGGCGTAGACGTAGTACAGGCCGGCGCGGGACACCACCAGCTCCCCCTGGTGGAGCTGCACGTCCTGCAGGAAGGCCAGGCCCCGCTGCCCCTCCCACCACGAGATCTTCTGCCCCTGAACACGACGCCCGCCCCAGGACGACGAGGACGAGGCTGAGGACCAGAGCGCCACAGGAAACAGGTTATGCATGTTTGATTTGGTATCAGCCTTTAAAGTCTGTGTGACGGCTCTCAAAATGTTCTATTTATAACTTTGTCTGGTGGGAGGGCACCTGTGGCAATTGTGAAGTTGTAGTTTGTGAAGAAATTTAGAAAAATAAAAGATTAAAATTACAGGAAGTGATTGAGTTCTAAAACACAATCCCTCTGTGATGTCATCAAAAAGCGACTTGCAGTGGGACAGAGGGCTGTGGGATAGAGCTGTGGGACAGAGCTGTGGGACAGAGCTGTGGGACAGGGCTGTGGGACAGGGCTGTGGGACAGGGCTGTGGGACAGAGCTGTGGGACAGAGCAGTGGGACAGAGCTGTGGGACAGAGCTGTGGGACAGAGAGCTGTGGGACAGAGCTGTGGGACAGAGAGCTGTGGGACAGAGAGCTGTGGGACAGAGCTGTGGGACAGAGAGCTGTGGGACAGAGCAGTGGGACAGAGAGCTGTGGGACAGAGCTGTGGGACAGAGCAGTGGGACAGAGCTGTGGGACAGAGCTGTGGGACAGAGAGCTGTGGGACAGAGCTGTGGGACAGAGCTGTGGGACAGAGCTGTGGGACAGAGCTGTGGGACAGAGCTGTGGGACAGGGCTGTGGGACAGGGCTGTGGGACAGGGCTGTGGGACAGGGCTGTGGGACAGAGAGCTGTGGGACAGAGCTGTGGGACAGAGCTGTGGGACAGAGCTGTGGGACAGACCTGTGGACAGGACTGTGGGACAGGGCTGGTGTGGGACAGAGGCTGTGGGACAGAGGCTGTGGGACAGGGCTGTGGGACAGGGCTGTGGGACAGAGCTGTGGGACAGAGCTGTGGGACAGGGCTGTGGGACAGGGCTGTGGGACAGAGGGCTGTGGGACAGAGCTGTGGGACAGAGCAGTGGGACAGAGCTGTGGGACAGAGCTGTGGGACAGAGCTGTGGGACAGAGCTGTGGGACAGAGCTGTGGGACAGAGCTGTGGGACAGGGCTGTGGGGCAGAGCTGTGGGACAGAGCTGTGGGACAGAACTGTGGGACAGAGCTGTGGGACAGAGCTGTGGGACAGGGCTGTGGGACAGAGCTGTGGGACAGGGCTGTGGGACAGAGCTGTGGGACAGAGCTGTGGGACAGAACTGTGGGACAGAGCTGTGGGACAGAGCTGTGGGACAGGGCTGTGGGACAGGGCTGTGGGACAGAGCTGTGGGACAGGACTGTGGGACAGAGCTGTGGGACAGAGCTGTGGGACAGGGCTGTGGACAGAGCTGTGGACAGGAGCTGTGGACAGCGCTGTGGGACAGTGCTGTGGGACTTGGCTGTGGGACAGAGCTGTGGGACAGAGCTGTGGGTCAGAGGGCTGTGGGACAGGGCTGTGGGACAGGGCTGTGGGACAGAGCTGTGGGACAGAGCTGTGGGACAGAGCTGTGGGACAGAGCTGTGGGACAGAGCTGTGGGACAGAGCTGTGGGACAGGGCTGTGGGACAGAGCTGTGGGACAGGGCTGTGGGACAGGGCTGTGGGACAGAGCTGTGGGACAGGACTGTGGGACAGAGCTGTGGGACAGAGCTGTGGGACAGAGCTGTGGGACAGGGCTGTGGGACAGGGCTGTGGGACAGGGCTGTGGGACAGAGCTGTGGGACAGGGCTGTGGGACAGGGCTGTGGGACAGGGCTGTGGGACAGGGCTGTTGGACAGAGCTGTGGGACAGAGCAGTGGGACAGAGGGCTGTGGGACAGGACTGTGGGACAGGGCTGTGGGACAGAGCTGTGGGACAGAGCTGTGGGACAGAGCTGTGGGACAGAGCTGTGGGACAGAGCTGTGGGACAGAGAGCTGTGGGACAGAGCTGTGGGACAGAGCTGTGGGACAGAGAGCTGTGGGACAGGGCTGTGGACAGACAGGCTGTAGGACCTTGGCTTTGTGGAGGAGCTGTGAGACAGAGCAGCTGTGGACAGAGCTGTGGGACAGGAGCTGGGACAGAGCTGTGGGACAGAGCTGTGGGACAGGGCTGTGGGACAGAGCAGTGGGACAGGGCTGTGGGACAGAGAGCTGTGGGACAGGGCTGTGGGACAGGGCTGTGGGACAGAGAGCTGTGGGACAGAGCTGTGGGACAGAGCTGTGGGACAGAGCTGTGGGACAGGGCTGTGGGACAGGGCTGTGGGACAGAGCTGTGGGACAGAGCTGTGGGACAGAGCTGTGGGACAGGGCTGTGGGACAGGGCTGTGGGACAGAGCTGTGGGACAGGGCTGTGGGACAGGGCTGTGGGACAGGGCTGTGGGACAGAGCTGTGGGACAGAGCTGTGGGACAGAGCTGACAGGGCTGGGACAGAGGCTGTGGGACAGGGCTGTGGGACAGAGAGCTGTGGGACAGAGCTGTGGGACAGAGCTGTGGGACAGGACTGTGGGACAGGGCTGTGGGACAGAGCTGGGACAGGACAGAGCTGTGGGACAGAGCTGTGGGACAGAGCTGTGGGACAGAGACTGTGGGCAGGCACAGAGGCTGTGGGACAGGGCTGTGGGACAGAGCTGTGGGACAGGGCTGTGGGACAGAGCTGTGGGACAGAGGCTGTGGGACAGGACAGAGCTGTGGGACAGAGC
Source organism: Rhinogobius similis (assembly GCA_019453435.1). Lineage (NCBI taxonomy): Eukaryota > Metazoa > Chordata > Actinopteri > Gobiiformes > Gobiidae > Rhinogobius > Rhinogobius similis. Next base: position 22,091,519 of record CM033639.1, on the reverse strand, counting down.
TGTGGGACAGAGCTGTGGGACAGAGCTGTGGGACAGGGCTGTGGGACAGAGCTGTGGGACAGGACTGTGGGACAGAGCTGTGGGACAGAGCTGTGGGACAGAGCTGGGGACAGGGCTGTGGGACAGGGCTGTGGGACAGGGCTGTGGGACTGGGCTGTGGGACTGCGCTGTGGGACAGGGCTGTGGGACAGGGCTGTGGGACAGGGCTGTGGGACAGGGCTGTTGGACAGAGCTGTGGGACAGAGCAGTGGGACAGAGGGCTGTGGGACAGGACTGTGGGACAGGGCTGTGGGACAGAGCTGTGGGACAGAGCTGTGGGACAGAGCTGTAGGACAGGGCTGTGGGACAGAGCTGTGGGACAGAGCTGTGGGACAGAGCTGTGGGACAGAGAGCTGTGGGACAGAGAGCTGTGGGACAGAGCTGTGGGACAGAGCTGTGGGACAGAACTGTGGGACAGGGCTGTGGGACAGAGCTGTGGGACAGGACTGTGGGACAGAGCTGTGGGACAGTGCTGTGGGACAGAGCTGTGGGACAGGACTGTGGGACAGAGCTGTGGGACAGAGCTGTGGGACAGAGCTGTGGGACAGGGCAGCGCTGTGGGACAGAGCAGTGATACAGAGAGCTGTGGGACAGGGCTGTGGGACAGGGCTGTGGGACAGGGCTGTGGGACAGGGCTGTGGGACAGAGAGCTGTTGGACAGAGCTGTGGGACAGAGCAGTGGGACAGAGGGCTGTGGGACAGGACTGTGGGACAGAGCTGTGGACAGAGCTGTGGGACAGAGCTGTGGGACAGGGCTGTGGGACAGAGCTGTGGGACAGAGCTGTGGACAGTGCTGTGGGACAGAGCTGTGGGACAGACAGACAGAGCTGTGGACAGAGACAGAGCTGTGACCCAGGGACAGAGCTGTGGGACAGGGCTGTGGGACAGAGAGCTGTGGGACAGAGCTGTGGGACAGGGCTGTGGGACAGAGAGCTGTGGGACAGAGCAGTGGGACAGAGCTGTGGGACAGAGCTGTGGGACAGGGCTGTGGGACAGGACTGTGGGACAGGACTGTGGGACAGGACTGTGGGACAGGGCTGTGGGACAGGGCTGTGGGACAGAGCTGTGGGACAGGGCTGTGGGACAGAGAACTGAGGGACAGAGCTGTGGGACAGAGAGCTGTGGGACAGAGCTGTGGGACAGGACTGTGGGACAGAGCTGTGGGACAGAGCTGTGGGACAGAGCTGTGGGACAGGGCTGTGGGACAGAGCTGTGGGACAGAGCTGGGGACAGGGCTGTGGGACAGAGCTGTGGACAGAGCAGACAGAGCTGTGGGACAGAGAGCTGTGGGACAGAGCAGCTGGGTGGGACAGAGCTGTGGGACAGAGAGCTGTGGACAGGGCTGTGGGACAGAGCTGGGACAGGAGCTGTGGGACAGAGCCAGTGGGACAGGAGCTGTGGGACAGAGCTGGGACAGAGCTGTGGGACAGAGCTGTGGGACAGGACTGTGGGACAGAGCTGTGGGACAGAGCTGTGGGACAGGGCTGTGGGACAGAGCAGTGGGACAGGGGAGCTGTGGGACAGAGAGCTGTGGGACAGGGCTGTGGGACAGGGCTGTGGGACAGAGAGCTGTGGGACAGAGAGCTGTGGGACAGGAGAGCTGTGGGACAGAGAGCTGTGGACAGAGCTGTGGGACAGAGCTGTGGGACAGAGAGCTGTGGGACAGGTCTGTGGGACAGGGCTGTGGGACAGGGCTGTGGGACAGGGCTGTGGGACAGGACTGTGGTACAGGGCTGTGGGACAGAGCTGTGGGACAGGGCTGTGGGACAGAGAGCTGTGGGACAGAGAGCTGTGGGACAGAGCTGTGGGACAGAGCTGTGGGACAGAGCTGAGGGACAGAGCAGTGTGACACGGCTGTGGGACAGTGCTGTGGGACAGGACTGTGGGACAGGAGCTGTGGGACAGGGCTGGGACAGAGCTGTGGGACAGGACTGTGGGACAGAGCTGTGGGACAGAGAGCTGTGGGACAGGGCTGTGGGACAGGGCTGTGGGACAGAGAGCTGTGGGACAGAGAGCTGTGGGACAGAGAGCTGTGGGACAGAGCTGTGGGACAGAGCTGTGGGACAGAGAGCTGTGGGACAGGACTGTGGGACAGGGCTGTGGGACAGGGCTGTGGGACAGAGCTGTGGGACAGAGCTGTGGGACAGGGCTGTGGGACAGAGAGCTGTGGGACAGAGCTGTGGGACAGAGCTGTGGGACAGAGCTGTGGGACAGAGCTGTGGGACAGAGCTGTGGGACAGAGCTGTGGGACAGAGCTGTGGGACAGAGCAGTGACAGGGCCAGGACAGAGAGCTGTGGGACAGGGCTGTGGGACAGAGCTGTGGGACAGAGCTGTGGGACAGAGAGCTGTGGGACAGAGCTGTGGGACAGAGCTGTGGGACAGAGAGCTGTGGGACAGGGCTGTGGGACAGGGCTGTGGGACAGGACTGTGGGACAGGACTGTGGGACAGAGAACTGAGGGACAGAGCTGTGGGACAGAGAGCTGTGGGACAGAGCTGTGGGACAGGACTGTGGGACAGAGCTGTGGGACAGAGCTGTGGGACAGAGCTGTGGGACAGGGCTGTGGGACAGAGCAGTGGGACAGAGCTGTGGGACAGAGCAGTGGGACAGGGCTGTGGGACAGAGAGCTGTGGGACAGGGCTGTGGGACAGAGCTGTGGGACAGAGCTGTGGGACAGAGAGCTGTGGGACAGAGAGCTGTGGGACAGAGCTGTGGGACAGAGCTGTGGGACAGAGCTGTGGGACAGGGCTGTGGGACAGAGCTGTGGGACAGGACTGTGGGACAGAGCTGTGGGACAGAGCTGTGGGACAGAGCTGTGGGACAGGACTGTGGGACAGAGCTGTGGGACAGAGCTGTGGGACAGAGAGCTGTGGGACAGAGCTGTGGGACAGAGAGCTGTGGGACAGGGCTGTGGGACAGGGCTGTGGGACAGGGCTGTGGGACAGGGCTGTGGGACAGAGAGCTGTTGGACAGAGCTGTGGGACAGAGCAGTGGGACAGAGGGCTGTGGGACAGGACTGTGGGACAGAGCTGTGGGACAGAGCTGTGGGACAGGGCTGTGGGACAGGGCTGTGGGACAGAGCTGTGGGACAGAGCTGTGGGACAGAGCTGTGGGACAGGGCTGTGGGACAGAGCTGTGGGACAGAGAGCTGTGGGACAGAGCTGTGGGACAGGGCTGTGGGACAGAGAGCTGTGGGACAGAGCTGTGGGACAGGGCTGTGGGACAGAGCTGTGGGACAGAGCAGTGGGACAGAGCTGTGGGACAGAGCTGTGGGACAGGGCTGTGGGACAGGACTGTGGGACAGGGCTGTGGGACAGGACTGTGGGACAGGGCTGTGGGACAGGACTGTGGGACAGGACTGTGGGACAGGGCTGTGGGACAGAGCTGTGGGACAGAGAGCTGTGGGACAGAGCTGTGGGACAGGACTGTGGGACAGAGCTGTGGGACAGGACTGTGGGACAGGACTGTGGGACAGGACTGTGGGACAGGGCTGTGGGACAGGGCTGTGGGACAGAGCTGTGGGACAGGGCTGTGGGACAGAGAACTGAGGGACAGAGCTGTGGGACAGAGAGCTGTGGGACAGAGCTGTGGGACAGGACTGTGGGACAGAGCTGTGGGACAGAGCTGTGGGACAGAGCTGTGGGACAGGGCTGTGGGACAGAGCAGTGGGACAGAGCTGTGGGACAGAGCTGTGGGACAGGGCTGTGGGACAGGGCTGTGGGACAGGGCTGTGGGACAGGGCTGTGGGACAGGGCTGTGGGACAGAGCTGTGGGACAGGGCTGTGGGACAGAGCTGTGGGACAGGACTGTGGGACAGGGCTGTGGGACAGGACTGTGGGACAGGGCTGTGGGACAGGGCTGTGGGACAGGGCTGTGGGACAGAGCTGTGGGACAGAGCTGTGGGACAGGGCTGTGGGACAGGGCTGTGGGACAGAGCTGTGGGACAGAGCTGTGGGACAGAGCTGTGGGACAGAGAGCTGTGGGACAGAGCTGTGGGACAGAGCTGTGGGACAGAGCTGTGGGACAGAGCTGTGGGACAGAGCTGTGGGACAGAGAGCTGTGGGACAGGGCTGTGGGACAGGGCTGTGGGACGGGCGTGGCTCACCTGCTCCGTCGCGGCTCACTTTGGACACAAAGCTCCCGGTGACGTGAGCCGCCACTTTGGGCCGTGAGGAGGTTCTGTCGTCCAGCACCAGAGCAGGAAGCACACGGGACACTTCGTCTGCGGGACACGGGGACAACATGAGACGTAAAGGAACAGGCGAGTCCTCTAAGTGCCCCATGGAACGGGACGTGAGCGACAGAATCACAATCACAGTCACCAAAGAACTAAAGCTGCTGTTTGTGCCATTATTTCCTCCACAAACAAAAAAACCAACTGTTATTCTGGATAAAAACTACAAACCCTGTGGTTCAGATTTGTACAAAAAGGTCCTGAAACACAGATATTATTTTGTTTGTAGAGCTGCACCATTTGGGAAAAACATCGAGTTGTTTCTCTGACCAGTTTTGTGTTTTATGTTTTTGGATTCTGTTCAAAGTTCCAGGAGAACTGAAAAAGACTGGAACATGAACCGACAGATAAAACAATCACGTGTTTTGTAACGATTTTGTTGCTTTTAGTTTCACTTTTATTGTTTTTGGTTGAGTTTTTGTCACTTTTAGTCCCGTTTGTGTCACTCTTCGTCGTGCATTTGTCACTTAATCACGTTTTGGATGTGTTTAGTCACGTGTTTGTCGCTTTTGGACGTGTTTGACATTTTGATTTTGGTCATGTTTTTGTTGATTGAAGATGTGTTTTTTACACTTTGTGATGCTTTAAGTCGCTTTTTTGCTTTTGTTCCATTCTTATCACTTGTTTTAGAACATGTTTTTACAAATCTAAACTTCAGTGTTAGCAGTTTTTATCCAGAATGAAACCGTAGATTGCTGGACGAAATGATCGCACATCAAATATTTTAAACGTGAATCTCATTATTAAAACATTGATCACAAATCTAATCACAAAACTGTCCAGAAACATCACAATGAATTCTTTTTCCCAAATCCTTCAGCTCTTTGTGTGAGTCCAGTGCAGTTGGGGTGATTGAAGGTCCTGTAGCTGCTGAAGGCGCTGCTGTTGGAGGGTTTAAAGAGTCTCACCTCTGACGGCCGACGAGATGTGCCTCTGGTATCTCTGGGACAGGGACTGGACACAACGACAGGACACGAGTCACATCCAGAGTCATTTACATTCACTTCAATTAAACACCAAGAACAATTAAACATGAAGAACAATTAAACATCAAGAACAATTAAACACCAAGAACAATTAAACATCAAGAACAATTAAACATTAACAACAATTAAACACCAAGAACAATTAAACATCAAGAACAATTAAACATCAAGAACAATTAAACACTAACAACAATAATCACATAAACAGATCAACTTAAACCACATCTCTGGAGTCAGACGTGAAGCTGTAATACCACCTGTGTCCTGAGGGCGGCGCATGAGCTGTGAGTCTGCACCAGGACTTTAGAACAAGACAATTCAGGCCCAGCGGACAGGGTTTAGACCTGGTTCTAGACCTGGTTTGGTCCTGGTTTAGCCCTGGTTTAGACCTGGTTTAGTCCTGGTTTTAGTCCTGGTTTAGACCTGGTTTAGTCCTGGTTTTAGTCCTGGTTTAGACCTGGTTTAGTCCTTGTTTAGACCTGGTTTAGTCCTGGTTCAGTCAGGGTTTAGTCTTGGTTTTAGTCCTGGTTTAGACTTGGTTTTAGTCCTGCTTTAGCCCGGGATTAGTCCTGGTTTAGACCTGGTTTAGTCCTGGTTTAGACCTGGTTTAGACCTGGTTTAGACCTGGTTCAGTCAGGGTTTAGTCTTGGTTTTAGTCCTGGTTTAGACTTGGTTTAGACCTGGTTTAGTCCTGGTTTTAGTCCTGGTTTTAGTCCTGGTTTTAGTCCTGGTTTAGACCTGGTTTAGACCTGGTTCAGTCAGGGTTTAGTCTTGGTTTTAGTCCTGGTTTAGACTTGGTTTTAGTCCTGCTTTAGCCCGGGATTAGTCCTGGTTTAGACCTGGTTTAGTCCTGGTTTAGACCTGGTTTAGACCGGGTTTAGACTTGGTTTAGTCCTGGTTTAGTCCTGGTTTTAGTCCTGGTTTAGACCTGGTTTAGACCTGGTTCAGTCAGGGATTAGTCCTGGTTTAGTCCTGGTTTAGACCTGGTTTAGCCCTGGTTTAGACTTGGTTTAGTCCTGGTTTAGACTTGGTTTAGTCCTGTTTTAGACTTGGTTTAGTCCTGCTTTAGCCCAGGTTTTGGCCTGGTTTAGACCTGGTTTAGACCTGGTTTAGACCTGGTTTAGTCCTGGTTTAGACCTGGTTTAGTCCTGGTTTAGACCTGGTTTAGTCCTGGTTTCGTCCTGGTTTAGACCTGGTTTCGTCCTGGTTTTGTCCTGGTTTAGACCTGGTTTAGTCCTGGTTTCGTCCTGGTTTAGTCCTGGTTATTATTATTAAGTATTAAGTGTTGAACACGTTTCTGGCCTCGAAGCCAAAATCATCTGAAAAATCTGGCCCTGAGTGCAATAAAGCTTTGATTAGCTCTGGTTTAGTCGATGATCACATGATGAAACACTTTCTTACATTTATGTGACTCAACTCCTCCTGTAGTTTAGTCACACAAATGTAAGAAACAAATGTATTACAAGTTTTTCATCATGTCATGTTTTCATGTAGAAATAAGACATTTTATGTAAAAATGACCAAAAATCCACATATTTGTGACATTTAAATCTGAAAAATGGACTGAACCAGGTTTAAATTTCTTGGTTCATTTTGTAACACATTAGTTATAAAAATGTACAGATTATTATTTAGTTTAAACTAGATCTGACTGAAAATTGGCAAAAAAAAAAGACAATTTTGCCTCATTTTTTAATTAAAACTTTAATAAATCAGACTTAGAGTTAAATATCAACCAATCCTTGTGTCCCTTTGGTATGAATCTTGTTGAGTCCAGATTTTACAGTTTGTGCAGGAGCTGCTTTAAGATCTTTATGTCTCTGTGGGACAATAAGGCAAAAAGAAAGCGGCCTTTAAAGTTTAGTCGTGTTTTTGTCGCTTTTAATTGCTGTTTTATGTCACTTTTAGCGACATTTTGTCACTTTTTGACTCGTTTTGGTCACTTAGTCTTGATTTTGACACTTAAGTTGCATTTTTGTTGTTTTTAGACTCATTTTTGTCACTTACAGTCTAGTTTTTGTCTTGTTTTAGTTGCATTTTAGTTGCTTTTAGACTCATTTTTGTCTTACAGTCTTGTTTTTGTTGCTTTTACTTGCATTTTTGTTGCTTTTAGCCGTATTTGTGTCACTAATAGTTGCGTTTTTGCCACTTTTAGTCAAATCCTTGTGTCCGTTGTGTCAGATTCCAGATTGTACAGTTTGTTGTTTCCATAAAAGTCTACATGTTGACAGAACAAAAGCTGCCAGTCTCTTGTTCTTCTCCAGGACACGGCGGTGCGTCCAGGTGAGCAGCAGCAGCAGCAGTGTTTCCTGGTGGCGGAGGACATTCCTGCAGTGATTACAGTCCAGTGGATCCATGAACGGGGCCTTTGTGCCGCTCGGATCGTTTCCTCAGACGACGACACGGCTCCGACTACAACAACTGTCCCAGACTCAACGCCAGGAGCCAGCTCTGCAGCCCAGAACAGTCTACAGCAGGGGTGTCCAAACTTTTTCAATCGCGAAACGTTCAAAAAAGCTGCATTTATCTGATGTTTTAAGCTCCACCACATCTACATTCAGTCTCACTGCCTTAATATCAGGTCTGTGTTGCACCAAAATGTTAGTTATTTAGGTTGGAATTGTAGAAAATCTGAAATGTGCTGTAAATAGTACTTATCAGGACAATGTGGGCCAGTTCACCAGGAAGACTAAGGGCCAAGAAAAATTGGTCTGAGGGCCGCATTTGGCCCCCGGGCCTGGGTTTGGACATGCCTGGTCTGCAGAGTCTACAGCGGTTATTTAGGGTTTCTGTTGGACTTTACGACTTTTTAAACACATTTTAGCCAAATAAAGGTTAAAATATGGGACTAAAGGCTTCAAGATACAGAATATTTAAAGTGCCTATGACAGGTTTTTATGATTTTCCAATTTTTACTTTATTCAGTGCATTAATACCTCTTGTAAATATAAATTGTAGTTTTACACCAATCAGGTCGCTATTTGTGGAGAAAAGTCGAAAAATCAGTTGAAAAATACAGGAAGTAAACTGATGACATCACACTGGGGAGCCAACATTTATGCATAATTTACACAAAATAAACTACTTTTTTGACCCTTTAAACATCGATTCAACAAAATAAAGGTGTCACATGTGTTTCTCTTTGTCAAATGAACAAAATCTGTGACATTAGAGGAGTTTTGGCCAGTGTACAGTGTTGTTGCTATGGTGATTTCCTAGTGTGATGTCATACTTTACAACCAGGAAGTAACATTAAAAACCTAAAACAACAGCTAAACTGGGGTAAAATGTGTATAGATTTTAGTAGAAATTGAAATATATTTATCTTAACTGCATTTTAGTGAAATGAGTCGTTCAACCTGTCATGGACCCTTTAAGAATAAAGTGCATTATTCATGAAAATAACACATTGTTTACTCTTTTTTTGAGAGTTTGATTTAATATTGCAACTGTCTTTGTTATAAAAAGGTCTTTTCGTGTGACGATTGTCTTTATAAAAGTACAATTCAGATCATTTTTAAAGTTGACAGTTTCGTTTGTTAATTGTTGGAGGATTGTAGTTTTCAGAGCCAATACTTTCCTCTTTCTGTGAGTAAATGCACAAAGGACTCCTTCAGAAATGATTCATTTTGTCTCCTTTTTGTGTCTTTATTTTGTGATTTATTTATTGTTTTGTGCTTCACGTAGCATTAACTTCAAATTATAAACCACATGTGTCATCTCCTAAACGTCAGGACTAAACCAGACTAAACCTTCACCTAAAACACGGCTCTGGTTTATATTTTATGCAGAATTAAACTGATGCTTGTGTCAACACACCATTTGGACACAACTATTGATCATTATTCTGTTTATTTCACAACCATACAATAAAAGATGGATTTATAAACTAAAATAAAACGTTTTTTCATGTTTTTTCTCATTATTTTGGTAGAACATGAGCGTTAGATAAAGTACAAACACAAAAAATTCAATTATCAAAGTATTTATTACAAAAATAGGATTAAAAAGTCCAGCTCCATCAGTTTGTCTGAGCTCTTTAGTAGAATTTGACAACACAAGATGGAGCCGGAGCTTGTTTACTGGGGGTTACCATGACGACGTTCCCTCCAGCCCTCATCATGGCTAATGCTACAGACCCTTTAAAATGCTGCCATCAAAACGAGCCAAATGAAGCAGAATGTCGTTCATTTTCAATGATTCTCACATTAGATCTAAATTCTACTGGTTTTAAGTCGTTATGTGACGGAAAAAGCAACAATTAGAATTTCCAGAGCATTTCTATAACAAACGATGGACAATATACTACTTTCTAGGTTTTAAATTGTCATTGAGCTTCATAAAAGTAAAATTTATGGTAAAGTATGTGATATATCTCTAGATAAAACCAAAAAACGATTGTGGGCTCAACATTTCTGAGAGTATTTTTCCAGTAAACCCCATAAATCAGTCCAAGTGGATGTCAGTCCTAGTTCATCTGCAGCCTGTCCGTCCGTGGGAGTAGGATCTCTCCTTCACTGTGGTTCTCCTCAGGTTTATACTTTTTCCCGTGGGGTTTTGTAGTTTTTCCTCGCCGCGAAGGAGGGTCAAAAGACAGGGGCATTCTGGGACAGTTATCTGAACTGCTTTTACCTGTGGCCCATCGAGGCAACTGTTGTTGTGATTTTGGGGCATTAGAAAAATAAATTGAATTGAATTGAATAAATCTGGATTGTTCTTCATCAAAAATGCAAAGAGTTGATGATAATTTCCTCAAACATGATGTAAAATACAATAATAAATGTGTTTAAGCCTCTGATGTCACTCATGTGTCTGAGGCTCTGACACATTTGTCATATTTTGTGATATTCTGAGGTTAATCCCAGTTTCTCAGTGAAATCACATCATGTTCCACTCAAACTTTTGCCTCCGACCGTTTTTGTTACAGACTTTTAAAGGGTCTGTACCGTAGACTAAATGTAAACATTAAAGGGACAACTCAAACTGGTTAAATAACAGATTCTTTTCTGATTTAACCTGAGCGTTTCCATGGTTCATGCAGCGGTAAATCACTCCAAACCATTTGTGGTGATTATCTTTGTTAAAACACGTCTGTCTCGACCAGCTCCAGGTCACAGGAGGCTTCACCAGGTCGAGCCGCGTCCCAGGACAAAGGGACAGGTTTGACTCACATTTCACTAAAACGTCATGAACATGATTCTGTTTCAGATCTGACTAAACATTTGTCCTGTTTGACAGTTTGTGTAAAGTTTATAATGTCACTTCCTGTTGAACGTGAGACTAATATGTTAATTCTACAACTGTTACCACGGCAACCAGACTGTGAACAAGGGCCAACATCCACATACATGACACAATAGTTATGATTTGACAAATAAAAATCCCTGATAACACCATCTTGTTGCATTTTTGTCACTTTCAGTTGCAATTTTGTCACTTATAGTTGCATTTTTGTTGCTTTAATTTGTTTTTTTCCGCTTTTGATCACTTTTTTTTGTCAGTTTTGGTCAAGTTTGTGTTGCTTTTAGCTGAGTTTTTCTCGCTTTTTCTTTGACAGTTTGTGTAAAGTTTATAATGTCACTTCCTGGTTGAACATGTGCACAAATATGACACAGTTAGAGGTAATTCTACAACTGTTACCATAGCAACCAGACTGTAAACAAGGGACAACTGTTACCATAGCAACCAGACTGTAAACAAGGCCAACATCCATATAAAGTACTTAAACGTTATGATTTGACAAATAATAATCCCTGATGACACTTTATTTTGTTGAATGACGGTTTAAACTGTGTCAGTCGTCTCTGTGTTTTCAATGGTACGTCACTTTTTGATGACATCACAGAGGGAGCCAGTCAGAGCACCACTTCCTGTCATTTTAAACCTTTACTTTTCAAGTTTTCTCCACAAACCACACCTTCACAAACATAAAACGAGGCTAAACGTTTCCCCTCGCACCAAACTACGTCAGTATTAGAGCATGATGAGAACCTGAAATGTGGACTTTAACGTGGACAACAAACTCTGTCAGACGAACGGAGGGAGGAACGAGCAGAAGAACAGCCAGCCGTGCAGTCCAGGCTTTATTAATGTGCTCAGATAACACTGGAATAATACGAGAGGGAGAGGAGGAGTGTGGGAGGACGAGGGGGGAGGGGGGAGGACGAGGGAGGAGGGAGGACGAGCGAAGAGGGAAGACGAAGGACAAGGGAGGAGGGAGGACGAGAAAAGAGGGAAGACGAGGGAGGAGGGAGGACGAGGAGGGAGGGAGGAGGAGGGAGGACGAGAGAGGAAGGAGGAGAGGAGGGAGGAGAGGAGTGTGGGAGGACGAGGGAGGAGGGAGGACGAGCGAAGAGGGAAGACGAGGGACAAGGGAGGAGGGAGGACGAGAAAAGAGGGAAGACGAGGGAGGAGGGAGGACGAGAGAAGAGGGAGGAGAGGAGGGAGGAGAGGAGTGTGGGAGGACGAGGGGGGAGGGGGGAGGACGAGGGAGGAGGGAGGAGGGAGGACGAGGAGGGAGGACGAGAGAGGAGGGAGGAGAGGAGTGTGGGAGGACGAGGGATGAGGGAGGACGAGAGACAAGGGAGGAGGGAGGACGAGAGAAGAGGGAAGACGAGGGACAAGGGAGGAGGGAGGACGAGCAAAGAGGGAAGACGAGGGACAAGGGAGGAGGGAGGGAGCGAGAGAAAAGAGAGGAAGACTAGGGACAAGGGAGGAGGGAGGACGAGCAAAGAGGGAAGACGAGGGACAAGGGAGGAGGGAGGACGAGAGAAGAGGGAAGACTAGGGACAAGGGAGGAGGGAGGACGAGAAAAGAGGGAAGACTAGGGACAAGGGAGGAGGGAGGACGAGCAAAGAGGGAAGACGAGGGACAAGGGAGGAGGGAGGACGAGAGAAGAGGGAAGACTAGGGACAAGGGAGGAGGGAGGACGAGAAAAGAGGGAAGACGAGGGAGGAGGGAGGAGGGGGGAGGACGAGGGAAGACGAGGGACAAGGGAGGAGGGAGGACGAGCAAAGAGGGAAGACGAGGGACAAGGGAGGAGGGAGGACGAGAGAAGAGGGAAGACGAGGGAGGAGGGAGGAGGGGGGAGGACGAGGGAGGACGAGGGACAAGGGAGGAGGGAGGACGAGCAAAGAGGAAAGAGCGAGGGAAAAGGGAGGAGGGAGGACGAGAGAAGAGGGAAGACTAGGGACAAGGGAGGAGGGAGGACGAGAAAAGAGGGAAGACGAGGGAGGAGGGAGGAGGGGGGAGGACGAGGGAAGACGAGGGACGAGCGAGGACGAGAGAAGAGGGAGGACGAGGGAGGAGGGAGGAGGACGAGGGAGGACGAGGGGGGAGGAGGGGAGTGTGGGAGGAAAGACAGAAGATGGAGGAGGAAGTGTCAGGCCTTAATCAGGAGAATGGACGGCTTTGACCTGGAGTTACGAGCGGAGCGTGTTTGGACAAGAGTTTAAACTTCAGGCAGTTTGGTTTAAGAAAACAGCCGCGAGTAATACATCTGTGATTGAGTGGGATGCCCTCCCACGTACAGGACACTGTCTGGAGCACAGGGCCTTCACACTATGTTCCAGCTCCAACATTTGCTGCATTTACAGTCGATTCAGAACTCATCCTCGTCTAGAGCTGAACAACGCCAAACAAGTATTAGCGCGATTGTCTTGGGGCAGATCCTGATTTATATTTGATCACAATTCATTTTCACTTTGTATTTTTCTATTGTCTTTAATAGAGCTGCACCATTCAGTCTTTATCAGAATGTCACTCTGATATAGTAGTAGTAGTAGTAGTAGTAGTAGTAGTAGTAGTAGTAGTAGTAGTAGTAGTAGTAGTAGTAGCAGTAGCAGTAGTAGCAGTAGTAGCAGTAGTAGCAGTAGTAGCAATAGCAGTAGTAGTAGCAGTAGCAGTGGTAGCGGTGGCAGCGGTAGTGGTGGCGGCGGTGGTAGTGGTAGTGGCAGTGGTGGTGGTGGTGGCGGTGGCAGTGGTAGCGGTGGTAGTGGTGGTGGTGGTAGCAGTGGTGGTGGCGGTGGTAGTGGCGGTGGCGGTGGTGGTGGCGGTGGTGGCAATGGTGGCGGTGGCGGTGGCGGTGGTGGTGGCGGTGGCGGTGGTGGCGGTGGCGGTGGTGGTGGTGGTGGTGGTGGTGGTGGTGGTGGTGGTGGTGGTGGTGGTGGTGGTGGTGGTGGTGGTGGTGGTGGTGGTGGTGGTGGTGGTGGTGGTGGTGGTGGTGGTGGCGGAGTGGTGGCGGTGGTGGCGGTGGTGGCGGCGGTGGTGGTGGCGGTGGTGGTGGCGGTGGTGGCGGTGGTGGTGGCGGTGGTGGCGGTGGTGGTGGCGGTGGCGGTGGTGGTGGCGGTGGTGGCAATGGTGGCGGTGGCGGTGGCGGTGGTGGTGGCGGTGGCGGTGGTGGTGGTGGTGGTGGTGGTGGTGGTGGTGGTGGTGGTGGTGGTGGTGGTGGTGGTGGTGGTGGTGGTGGTGGTGGTGGTGGTGGTGGTGGCAGAGTGGTGGCGGTGGTGGCGGTGGTGGCGGCGGTGGTGGTGGCGGTGGTGGTGGCGGTGGTGGCGGTGGTGGTGACGGTGGTGGTGGCGGTGGTAGCGGCGGTGGTGGTAGCGGTGGTGGTGGCGGTGGTAGCAGTAGTAGTAGCAGTAGTAGTAGTAGCAGTAGCAGTAGTAGTAGTAGCAGTAGTAGTAGCAGTAGTAGTAGCAGTAGTAGTAGCAGTAGTAATAGTAGTACCTTCTGGATGAGAAGGTGCAGTTGTTGTGTGACCTGGAAACAGGGGTCAGTTCTGGACAGATCGGCTTCACTCAGAGTCAAACACGACACACTGCTGCGAGCAAAGGTCTCCTTCATCTGCAACAAACAAACAAACAGACATAAACAAACAAACACATAATAAATAAACAAAGACACAATAAACAAACACAAACAAACAAACAAACACAAACAAACAATCACAGTCAGCGGTGATGGAGCAGAGAGTCAGACGCTCAAACAGATGCACTCAATGTCCAAATAAGTCTCTTGTTGATTTCCTGATCAAACAGCGCCTCCTGGTGGACAGTGGCTGCAGCTCACTGTCTTTCAGCTGCACTTGACCCCGACTGGTGCAGGGGGCGCCGTCTCATTTCTGCAACAAGACGAATCCTGTGGTCGTGGAAAAGGTGTCTTCTTCTTCTTCTTCTTTTTGTTTTACGGCGGTTGGCAACCAACTAAAGGAGCATTACCGCCACCTACTGTTCCGGAGTATGGATCAGACTCAAGGCTTACAATCTACCGTGCTTTAATAACAAAAAACAAAACAAAAAAAAAAAAAAATATATATATATAAAATTAAATAATAATAATAATAAAACACACAACCCACAACCTGAAACCGAACCGACCAACTACATACTGTTAATTATATTCTGTAATAAACACCAGTGTCTCTTAAGAATCCCACAACTGCTCCTACTTGAGCTTTGCCCCTGCAACCCAAAACACTCTTTATAGTGAACTCTCCAACCCCAGTTCCTTAAGCCTCTCTTTCAAGGTGGCCCTTTCCACATCATAGCCCCTACACCTCAGCAGCACATGCTCCACTGTCTCCTCCTCCTCCTCACACACATCACACCTCCCTGTCCCATTCTTCCCTATCATATGCAGTGTCTTGTTTAAAGCACAGTGTCCAATCCGGAGTCGCGAAAAAATGACTTCTTCCCTCCTATGCCTCCCCCGCACCCTGCACCCTCCCGTCACCTCTTTTGAAATTGAATGAAGATGCCTTCCTTTAGACTTGTCATCCCACTGCCTCTGCCATTCCTTAATAATTTTCTCCCAAATCAAACTCTTAGCCTCACACTTGCTGCTTTTGATGTTCATCTCGATGTTCCTTTTATTTAACGCTTCCTTTGCCAGTCTGTCCACTTTTTCGTTCCCACCAATACCAACATGGGCTGGTACCCAAAGAAATCGCACTTGACTTCCACACTGACACAACCTAGTCACAGTCATAACAATGTTATACATTATATCTTCCCTCGTCTTTGACCGAAAGAACTGAATACTGGTTAGAACTGATGCAGAATCAGAACATAACAGCACCTGCCTCACTTTTGCGACCTCTGCCCATTTTAATGCAACCAACAGTGCCACCATCTCAACAGTGTATACTGCCAAAGCATCTGAGGTTCTTCTATTTATGCCAATATTCTTTGCAGGGACAGCTACCCCAAAGCCTGTCACACCTGATTCCGGGCTTTTTGCTCCATCAGTGAATATGTGGGTGAAATCAGAATACTCTTGCTGAACATGGAAATGAAATGCTGCCACGAGATCTACTTCCCCTTTTCTCTCTCTCTTTAGGTCCAGCAGGTACCAGTCAATATCTGGTGACACAAGTAACCAGGGAGGTACTGCAGGGAGGAAAAGGTGTCGCTGTTTGAGAACAACTTTATCACAGCCTCGGGAATAACTGCTGTGGCTCCCTCTACAGGCCGCAGAGGGGATTACACACGCCTGTGGCTCCCTCTACAGGCCGCAGAGGGGATTACACACGCCTGTGGCTCCCTCTACAGGCCGCAGAGGGGATTACACACGCCTGTGGCTCCCTCTACAGGCCGCAGAGGGGATTACACACGCCTGTGGCTCCCTCTACAGGCCGCAGAGGGGATTACACACGCATGAGGCTCCTCTACAGGCCGCAGAGGGGATTACACACGCCTGTGGCTCCCTCTACAGGCCGCAGAGGGGATTACACACGCCTGTGGCTCCCTCTACAGGCCGCAGAGGGGATTACACAGGTTTGCACAGTGTTTAGTGAAGTGAGCCGTGCTGAACGTGACGCGGCGATGATCGAGTCGGACAAAGATTTATGGATTAAAAACAGCAGAAGATTCTCAGATAAACGACATGAGTTATCCACATTCTGAGGTGTTTTTGACGTCGAGGGAGAGCATTTTCTAACCAGGATTCATCAAACTGTGAATGAGGCTAAATGTAGCTCCAGGTGTTTTTGATAGAACAGGGTTAAAAGAGAGAAAACTTTGCATAATATTTGTCCTTTAAAGAAGAACTTCAGCCACAGAGCGCCCCCTGCAGGTCTCATGTGAACATACACTCCCAGTAACTTCAGCAACTTCATAATT
>CM033639.1:21316912-21354412 GCA_019453435.1 Rhinogobius similis | reverse complement strand
AGAGACATGCAGTGAATTAAAAGTGTTTTTTTCCCCTGATAAATACACACTTTACCAGCAGTTTTCTGCATAAATGTGTGTAACAAATAGTCACTTCAATCAATCTATCTCATCAAGTCTATTAATCAATCAATGGAGTCTCAGTCAGCTAAAATTATAGACTATTATTTATTATTATGAAGATTTATATGGACAACAGCAGAAAAGAATGTAAGTGAGATTTGTGATTTTATAATCTGCCTTTTTACATCTAAATACACCATATTTATGACTTTTCTGTATAAATATATATATTTTTTGCAGTCAGAAGTCAGATCATAGAAATTAAGAAGAAATATAAAGAAATGATATTTATGAAGTACAAAAATAATGAAAAGTATTAAGTGGTTCTATTATTCTCATGCATTAAAACAGTTTAACACTTGAAGTTATAATGAGGAAAGGGGTGGGATTAGACCTTATCCTTCCTGAACAACGTAAACAGCCTGTTATTTCTCTGTTTATTCTTCGACCTGTGCTCTCTCTGTGACGTTATTTGTGGCGTGACTTGTGAATCATGTTTGAAATAAAACCAACCAAGAAGTGCCACGCCCCTTTTTAGTCGACTAGTCCAGTGTTTTTCAACCTTATTTGAGTCGTGGTACTTTTTGAGTTTAAAAGATACTACATCACACCACCTTTTACTAAAACACTGCCAAATCAGAGCATTTGGTAAAAAAGTATGGTACATAATGAGGCAAAAATTCTTGTTGTGGCGTGTTGTTGTTGTTATTGCGCTCTTTATTAATGCAGAAGTTGCTCAGGACACTCCAAAATGGTAAATTAGTCAATTACACTCTCATTGGATATTTTTTCAAGGCACATCTGACAAAAATTCAAGGCACACTAGTGTTCCCCGGCACACTGGTTTAAAATCAAGGGACTAATCGATTGGCCGAGAATGCCTTTAGTCAAAGAAACTCTGATGTTCCTCTGAGCAGAGCTTGAGACTCTTAGAATTAGACTTGAGTACAGAGTCTCAGCTTCATAAAGAGTCACATTTGTTTGAGCTCCAAAGGTTCAGGAACAGACTTTTAACGTCTACAAACTGAAGTAAAAGTTGTTGCAAAGTTCCCATGAAGTGAAATGTTAACTCACATTTCACTTTCTGGTAAATTACACAATGCTATTATCTGAGATAGAATATAAAGTATGTTTTATTCTGTTAAATCCTGAATAAGGAGCACAGACATACAGTCCATTCTGTTTAGATTGAGCAGAAAAGGAGCAGAAAAGTCCACAGCTGAGACGCGCGGATGAGAAACGAGGCTCTGGAGACCGACCGTGAATCGCAGGTTGAGAAAGAGACATTTATAAGACCGAATGAGACAGAACCATCTCCCCGCACTCCGACTGAAACTGGTCCCAGAAGACCCGGACCGGACCAAACCAGGACCAGGGCAGGATTTAGGAGGTGTGCGGGATGTGTGTGGATGGACGATGGATGAGGAAACGCTCGACGAAAAGAGCAGATATGTAAACACACAGAAGCGTTTTAAAAAGAAATCTCTCAAACGAGCTTTTATTTAACGTTCGTAAGGACTTGTAAACGCAGTAAGAGAAGAAATACGAGCTGTTAAACTAATCCAAGAAGCCCATTCATGTTTGTAGAGTCTAAACACAGAATAAAACAGTAAATGAACAAGTGAAAGTTTAAATGTTGAGAGAAACATCATCTGGTCTTAAACAGAACTCTGTATTCATGATTTATCTGTGGATGTGGTTAATGAAGGAAACTGCATTACCCACAATCCCCCGGGGCTCTACCCACAGTCCTCTGGGGCAGGGTTTGTGGTCTGTTATATGGGTTTTATTATGGGATAATTGGGGTAATTCATTTTACACACTGACAAAGCTGAGAAAACATTTATATTTGGATCCTTTGCTCAAACAGATTTAAAACTATTAAAGAACATTTATTTCACTCAATATTCTAATTTTGCAAATCTACAAAACAACCAGTGCGATATTATCCATATTAGCGAAATATCTCCCGTCTCTAAATCAGGACTAAACACAAAACTAAACCTGAACCAAACGAGGACAGGAACAGAACCAAACCAGGTCCACACCAGGACTAGCCCTGGTTTAGTCCAAGTTCAGTCTGGTTTTGCTGCTACTTTAAATGTTAGAGTTACTTTTCCTTGTTCATTCTTGATTTAGTCCTGTTTAGGTCTTGTTTAGTCCTGATATAATCCTGGTTTAGTCCTAGTTTAGTTCTGTCTTAGTTCTGCTCTGGTCTTAGTTTTAAGGTTAGGGTTAGTTTAGTGCTGTTAAGACTTGATTTGGTTCCGTTTAGTCCTGGTATAGTCCGGTTTTAGTCTTGATACATAATAAACTATATCGAATACATAGTTTAGTCCAGTGGTTCTCAAACTTTTTAAATTGTGACCCCCAAAATAACATTTATAACAATAACATTCACCACTGCATTTGAAGGGTATCAAGCCTTGTTTAAGACTATTGCATTAATTTTTCTCCGTTGTCTGGGGACCCCTAGAAATCATTTTGCAACCCCCATTGGGGTCCGGACCCCTAGTTTAAGAACCACTGGTTTAGACCACGTTTAGTCCTGGTTTAGACACATTTTTGTCTTGATGCAAAATAAACCATATCTGTGATATCATTTCGACATGGTTTAGTTCCCATTTTACTTTTGTTTCAGTCCTGGTTTAACCCTGTTTTAGTCCTGTATTAGTCCCATTTTAGTTCTGTTTCAGTCACGTTTCAGTCCAGGTGTAGAACTGGTTTAGACCTGGTTTTGTCCTATTTTAGTCCAGATTCAGTCCAGTTTTGGCCCAGTTTTAGTCCCGTTTCAGTCCCATTTTAGTTCTGTTTTATTCCTGTTTTAGTCCTTTTTAAGTCCAGTTTTAGCCCTGTATTAGTCCTGTTTTAGCCCTGTTTTAGTTCAGTTTTATTCCTGTTTTAGCCCCATTTTAGCCCTGTTCTAGTTCCATTTTTGCCCCGATTTAACCCACGTTTTAGTCTTGTTTTAGCCCTGTTTTGGCCCTGTTTTAGCCCCATTTAGCCCTGTTTTAGCCCTGTTTTGGCCCTGTATTAGCCCCGTTTTAGCCCGGTTTTATTCCTGTTTTACTCCTGTATTAGCCCTGTTTTATTCCTGTTTTAGCCCTGTTTTATTCCTATTTTACTCCTGTATTAGCCCTGTTTTAGCCCCGTTTTAGCCTGTTTTATTCCTATTTTACTCCTGTATTAGCCCTGTTTTATTCCTGTTTTAGCCCTGTTTTATTCCTGTTTTACTCCTGTATTAGCCCTGTTTTATTCCTGTTTTAGCCCTGTTTTATTCCTATTTTACTCCTGTATTAGCCCTGTTTTATTCCTGTTTTAGCCCTGTTTTATTCCTATTTTACTCCTGTATTAGCCCTGTTTTATTCCTATTTTACTCCTGTATTAGCCGTTTTAGCCCCGTTTTAGCCCCGTTTTAGCCCTGTTTTATTCCTGTTTTATTCCTATTTTACCCCTGTTCTAGCCCTGTTTTATTCCCGTTTTACTCCTGTATTAGCCCTGTTTTAGCCCCGTTTCCTGTTCTAGCCCTGTTTTATTCCTGTTTTACTCCTGTATTAGCCCTGTTTTAGCCCCGTTTTACCCCTGTTCTAGCCCTGTTTTATTCCTGTTTTACTCCTGTATTAGCCCTGTTTTAGCCTGTTTTAGCCCCGTTTTATCCCTTCTCAGTCCAGTTTCCTCCTCAGACCTGGCTGAACGCTGCTGCTGTGTCTAGTTTGTGCATGTTTTAATAAGCGTGCGTTTGATTGACAGACGCTTTCTTCCCGCCTCTGAGATAATGGCGCCGTGAGTGACACTAATGGACGAGGAATGACGTCAAACGCGGCGCTTACTCACGACTCGCTCGACACACGAGAACTTCACCTGACAAGAGAGAGAACACGCCGCGCGCAAATGTGACAGAAGCAGAAAGGATCGGAGGAAACGGCGAGGGCAGCGCCGCACGAGCCGGACCGTCAACGGACCAGGAACTGACCAGGAACTGACCATCAACTGACCAGGAACTGACCATCAACGGACCAGGAACTGACCATCAACTGACCAGGAACTGACCATCAACGGACCAGGAACTGACCATCAACGGACCACGAACTGACCATCAACTGACCACGAACTGACCATCAACTGACCAGGAACTGACCATCAACTGACCAGGAACTGACCAGGAACTGACCATCAACTGACCAGGAACTGACCATCAACGGACCAGGAACTGACCATCAACGGACCAGGAACTGACCAGGAACTGACCATCAACGGACCAGGAACTGACCATCAACGGACCACGAACTGACCATCAACTGACCAGGAACTGACCATCAACTGACCAGGAACTGACCAGGAACTGACCATCAACTGACCAGGAACTGACCATCAACTGACCAGGAACTGACCAGGAACTGACCATCAACGGACCACGAACTGACCATCAACGGACCAGGAACTGACCAGGAACTGACCATCAACTGACCAGGAACTGACCATCAACGGACCACGAACTGACCATCAACGGACCAGGAACTGACCATGAACTGACCATCAACTGACCAGGAACTGACCAGGAACTGACCATCAACTGACCAGGAACTGACCATCAACTGACCAGGAACTGACCAGGAACTGACCATCAACGGACCAGGAACTGACCATCAACGGACCAGGAACTGACCATCAACGGACCACGAACTGACCATCAACTGACCACGAACTGACCATCAACTGACCAGGAACTGACCATCAACTGACCAGGAACTGACCAGGAACTGACCATCAACTGACCAGGAACTGACCAGGAACTGACCAGGAACTGACCATCAACGGACCAGGAACTGACCATCAACGGACCAGGAACTGACCAGGAACTGACCATCAACGGACCAGGAACTGACCATCAACGGACCACGAACTGACCATCAACTGACCAGGAACTGACCATCAACTGACCAGGAACTGACCAGGAACTGACCATCAACTGACCAGGAACTGACCAGGAACTGACCAGGAACTGACCGGGAACTGACCAGGAACTGACCATCAACAGACCAGGAACTGACCATCAACTGACCAGGAACTGACCATCAACGGACCAGGAACTGACCATCAACGGACCACGAACTGACCATCAACTGACCAGGAACTGACCAGGAACTGACCAGGAACTGACCAGGAACTGACCAGGCGGAAGAAAACCATTCAGAAAAACATGTTCATTCAAACACATTCAGACCTTTAGACCAAACTACAGCTAAATCAAGGACGAAAGAGGTATTAAACTAGGACTAAACCAGGACTAAACTAGATTAAACCAGGACTAAACTAGGATTAAACCAGGACTAAACTAGATTAAACCAGGACTAAACTAGGATTAAACCAGGACTAAACTAGATTAAACCAGGACTAAACTAGGATTAAACCAGGACTAAACTAGGATTAAACCAGGACTAAACTAGATTAAACCAGGACTAAACTAGGATTAAACCAGGACTAAACTGAAATTAAACCAGGACTAAACTGAGATTAAACCAGGATTAAACCAGGACTAAACTGAAACTAAACCAGGACTAAACTGAAATTAAACCAGAGCTAAACTGAGATTAAACCAGGGCTAAATGCAGTCAAGTTAAACCGAGGTCCTCTAGTCATTGTATTTATGTGTTAACGTGTGATGAGTAAATATTGAGCATGAAGTAAATAAAATGGTCTGAGAAAACATCGTCTGCTTTGTGTCCCATTTCAAAATGATACATCAAATCCTTTTGCATTTCTCCAGTGAAACGACAGAGTGCGGCGTGTGACTGGGCTGAGTTTGAGCTGGAGCTCTTCCTGTCCGGGTCGGTGTCTCTGGGGTTTGACAGAGTCACATTGAATAAATCCTGCAGGTGATGTCTCTGAGAACATGTTACAGACACTTCCCCCGAGACCCCTTATGGGCCAATGCTAACGCTAATGCTAATTGTGAAGCAAAATAAAGATCAGAATAAAACTAATTAAAATAAAAAACATAAGTAATCTGTAAATAAAAACAATAAGACAGTCTTTTTTACAATTTACAAACGTTTAAAGTTAAAACATTCCAAGCAGCAGTTACTGCACTTTTGTTTTGTGTCAAGTTTTAACAAATGAGTCCAGGAGGATGAGACAGATAAAAGTGAGTGAAGCTGACTTTTAGTCTTAAACACAAATATCTGTGGTAGAAGTATCAGCAGTATTAGTACTATCAGCAGTATTGTTATATATAATAACATATATTATATATATACTGTCAGTTTGAGTAGTACCTGGTATGGGACGATGCTCTCGTGGGCCGTTCCCCAGCGTTTGGCCTCTTTTCCAGAGTTCAGGAAGTTTGCAGCGATATGACTGAGACAGGACACCTGTACACACACAGAGACACACACAGAGACACACACACACACACACACACAGAGACACACACAGAGACACACACACACACACACACACACACACACACACACGTTATGTTCCATATTCCAGCGGCTCCACCACATGTTGTGAACCGTCCCGAGGGTCAGGTTTAAACACTCCATGAGGGGCCCACGCCTCGTGCTCAGTGATCAGACACTTCACTCAGAGAACCAGGGTTACACACAGTAACCAGTGTGTTCAGAACCAGGAGCGGCTCTGAGTGAGACGCTGCAGACTCTGAACCTGCCTGGTGTGTAGAACATGTGAGACCGTCCCGTGTTAGCCTGGAGTGAAGGCCGAGGGGCTTCACGTCGTTTGTCCCACTCAGTGTTCCTCTGCTCAGTAAACTCTCTGCTCTGACACGTGTTTTAATGTCTCTGTGTTCTTCTGTGGCCTCTGCATGTTGTTCTCACATGTGTCTTCATTGTCTGTGCTCTCCAGCGCAGGACACGCCCCTCACCACAATAAAGGGTTCATTCATTCATTGTCTCAATCTAATCTAAAGCTCTACTTTCCAGGATCCAGCTCCACTATTTCACGGTGAAGTCTTCATGAAACACACTCTTTAATCCCACATTATCTGACCTTCTCCGCCTCCTGCTCACAGTGAACACTTTTCCAAACCCGTCCCAATCCCAGGATCAGGAGATAAATCCCCTCCGTGTCCCATGACCCCCACATCCTGGAAAGTTTACAGTGTAAGTCGGTCCTGAGTGTGTCCTGTTCTCATGACAAACACATGTTCTGTTTTTACGTTTGTCATTGCTTTCTCTCTCACTTTCTCTCTTCTTCTTCTCTCTGTCCTCTGTGTAAATCGTCTTGTCTCTTCTCTCTCTGTCCTCTGTGTAAATCGTCTTGTCTCTTCTTCTCTCTGTCCTCTGTGTAAATCGTCTCTCTCTTTCCCTCTTCTTCTTCTCTCTGTCCTCTGTGTAAATCGTCTCTCTCTTTCTCTCTTCTTCTCTCTGTCCTCTGTGTAAATCGTCTTGTCTCCTCTCTTCTTCTTCTCTCTGTCCTCTGTGTAAATCGTCTTGTCTGTTTCTCTTCTTCTCTCTGTCCTCTGTGTAAATCGTCTTGTCTCCTTCTCTCTTCTTCTTGTCTCTGTCCTCTGTGTAAATCGTCTCTCTCTTTCCCTCTTCTTCTCTCTGTCCTCTGTGTAAATCGTCTCTCTCTTTCTCTCTTCTTCTCTCTGTCCTCTGTGTAAATCGTCTTGTTTCTTTCTCTATTCTTCTTCTCTCTGTCCTCTGTGTAAATCGTCTTGTCTGTTTCTCTTCTTCTCTCTGTCCTCTGTGTAAATCGTCTTGTCTCCTCTCTTCTTCTTGTCTCTGTCTTCTGTGTAAATCGTCTTGTCTCTTTCTCTTCCTCTCTGTCCTCTGTGTAAATCGTCTCTCTCTTTCCCTCTTCTTCTCTCTGTCCTCTGTGTAAATCGTCTCTCTCTTTCTCTCTTCTTCTCTCTGCCCTCTGTGTAAATCGTCTTGTTTCTTTCTCTCTTCTTCTTCTCTCTGTCCTCTGTGTAAATCGTCTTGTCTCTTTCTCTTCTTCTCTCTGTCCTCTGTGTAAATCGTCTTGTCTCTTTCTCTTCTTCTCTCTGTCCTCTGTGTAAATCGTCTTGTCTCTTTCTCTTCTTCTCTCTGTCCTCTGTGTAAATCGTCTCTCTCTTTCCCTCTTCTTCTTCTCTCTGTCCTCTGTGTAAATCGTCTCTCTCTTTCCCTCTTCTTCTCTCTGTCCTCTGTGTAAATCCTCTCTCTCTTTCTCTCTTCTCTCTGTCCTCTGTGTAAATCGTCTTGTCTCTTTCTCTCTTCTTCTTCTCTCTGTCCTCTGTGTAAATTGTCTTTCTCTTTCCCTCTTCTTCTCTCTGTCCTCTGTGTAAATCGTCTTGTCTCTCTCTCTCTTCTTCTCTCTGTCCTCTGTGTAAATCGTCTTGTCTCTTCTCTTCTTCTCTGTCCTCTGTGTAAATCTTGTCTTTGTCTCTCTTCTTCTCTCTGTCCTCTGTGTAAATCTTCTTGTCTCTTTCTCTTCTTCTCTCTGTCCTCTGTGTAAATCGTCTTGTCTCTCTCTCTCTTCTTCTCTCTGTCCTCTGTGTAAATCGTCTTGTCTCTTTCTCTTCTTCTCTCTGTCCTCTGTGTAAATCGTCTTGTCTCTTTCCCTCTTCTTCTCTCTGTCCTCTGTGTAAATCGTCTTGTCTCTTTCTCTTCTTCTCTCTGTCCTCTGTGTAAATCGTCTTGTCTCTTTCTCTTCTTCTTCTCTCTGTCCTCTGTGTAAATCGTCTTGTCTCTTTCTCTTCTTCTCTCTGTCCTCTGTGTAAATCGTCTTGTCTCTCTTTCTCTTCTTCTCTCTGTCCTCTGTGTAAATCGTCTTGTCTCTTTCTCTTCTTCTCTCTGTCCTCTGTGTAAATCGTCTTGTCTCTTTCTCTTCTTCTCTCTGTCCTCTGTGTAAATCGTCTTGTCTCTCTCTCTCTTCTTCTCTCTGTCCTCTGTGTAAATCGTCTCTTTCTCTTCTTCTCTCTGTCCTCTGTGTAAATCGTCTTGTCTCTCTCTCTCTTCTTCTCTCAGTCCTCTGTGTAAATCGTCTTGTCTCTTTCTCTTCTTCTCTCTGTCCTCTATGTAAATCGTCTTGTCTCTCTCTCTCTTCTTCTCTCTGTCCTCTGTATAAATCGTCTCTTTCTCTTCTTCTCTCTGTCCTCTGTGTAAATCGTCTTGTCTCTTTCTCTTCTTCTCTCTGTCCTCTGTATAAATCGTCTCTTTCTCTTCTTCTCTCTGTCCTCTATGTAAATCGTCTTGTCTCTCTCTCTCTTCTTCTCTCTGTCCTCTGTATAAATCGTCTCTTTCTCTTCTTCTCTCTGTCCTCTGTGTAAATCGTCTTGTCTCTCTCTCTCTTCTTCTCTCTGTCCTCTGTGTAAATCGTCTCTCTTTCCCTCTTCTTCTTCTCTCTGTCCTCTGTGTAAATCGTCTTGTCTCTTTCTCTTCTTCTCTCTGTCCTCTGTGTAAATCGTCTTGTCTCTTCTTCTTCTCTCTGTCCTCTGTGTAAATCGTCTCTTTCTCTTCTTCTCTCTGTCCTCTGTGTAAATCGTCTCTTTCTCTTCTTCTTCTTCTCTCTGTCCTCTGTGTAAATCGTCTCTTTCTCTTCTTCTCTCAGTCCTCTGTGTAAATCGTCTTGTCGTCGCTGCTCCGCTCTCCCTCCTCACTTTAATGGGACGCTCCAAACCCTCATGGGACGTCCCGCTCACAGCTGTCAGCGCCTCCTCTGTCCGACCCTGGAATGGCGCTCTTTCACACGCTCCACAACAGTCTGCTCACCCACCTTCACCTGCAGGACTGGACAGCTCTTCTTTTGTTTTAGTCAGAGCTGCAACTACGGATTACTTTACTCTTCGACATCAAACGATCGTTTCTGTTGCACATGGAGACTTTTTAAACACAGAATATGTGACTGAAGGCTTCTAGATAAAGAATATTTATGAATAAAATGTATTATTGAAAAAAATCTGAAAAAGTTAGTTCTTTTTTGACATTTTGATTTAATAATGCTACTGTCTTTGTTTTAAAATGGAGAATAAATGAGCCTTTGTGATCTTTTTATGTAGTTTATATTTAGTTTTAGTCATTATGATCACTTTATACTTAGTGTTTGTTTAGTTTTTGTCATTATGGTTACTTTTTTATGTAGTTTTAGTGTTTATTCTCTGACAGAAGCCCTCGTGTGAGCGCAGATCTCTGCTTGTGTCCTGATCAGACTCACAGCTCTGAGGTTAAACGAGGCGCTCGTCTTTTGTCTTCTGAGCCGCAGATGAAAGGAACCGAGTTAATTGAATTCACACCAACAAAGTATTGATCGTCTGCTCAGACGTGGAGCGATACAAGCACAGCAGAAGCACACACACCTCACAGTCGTCACGGTCCGTCAATCTGTAAATCCTGGAGCAGTGAGTCTAAGTCGTCCTCAGAGGAAGGAGCCTCCTCTGAGTCCAGCGTCAAGTCAGAAACACGACTGGTTTGGTCCAGACGCCGGCAACTGTGTCCCACCTGCAACTGTCAACCCCCCGGTTCAGACCCGGTTCAGTCCTGGTTCAGTCCTGGTCCTGGTTCAGTCCCGGTTCAGTCCTGGTTCAGTCCTGGTTCAGTCCTGGTTCAGTCCTGGTCCTGGTTCAGTCCTGGTTTAGTCCGGGTTCAGTCCTGGTTCAGTCCTGGTTCAGTCCTGGTCCTGGTTCAGTCCCGGTTCAGTCCTGGTTTAGTCCTGGTTCAGTCCTGGTTCAGTCCTGGTTCAGTCCTGGTTCAGTCCCGGTTCAGTCCCGATTCAGTCCTGGTTCAGTCCTGGTTCAGTCCTGGGCGGCTCCTGGTTCAGTCCTGCAAGGCATCATGGGACACGGGACAGGTCAAGGCTCTCAGTGTCAGCACACTGGTCCTGGTTCAGTCCTGGTCCTGGTTCAGTCTCTGGAGTCCTGGTTTAGTCCTGGTTCATGTCGTGATGTCCTGGTTCAGACCTGGTCCTGGTTCAGTCCTGGTCATCCTTTCAGTCCTGGTTTAGTCCTGGTCTGGTTCAGTCCTGGTTTAATAATTCCAAGTTTGTGTCGGTGAGACCTGGTCCTGGTTCAGTCCTGGTCCTGGTTCAGTCCTGGTCCTGGTTCAGACCCGGTCTTACCTGGGAGCTGAGCAGGTTACAGTCGATGTGAGTCCCGGTCCCGGTCTTGTGCCTCTGGAGCAGGGCGGATGATTGTGAGCTGGAAAGTCCAGTCAGAATCAGCAAGCGATGCTCCTGCAAAGGCATCATGGGACGCTAGCTCTGTTTTACAAGGCGCGTGTATGTCCTCAAATGTGTCCCACAGGTGTCTCTGTTCTCACACACGTGTCCCACAGGTGTCTCTGTCTCTGTTCTCACACACGTGTCCCACAGGTGTCTCTGTCCTCACACGTGTCTCACAGGTGTCTCTGTCCTCACACGTGTCTCACAGGTGTCTCTGTCCTCACACACGTGTCCCACAGGTGCCTCTGTCCTCACACACGTGTCCCACAGGTGTCTCTGTCCTCACACACGTGTCCCACAGGTGTCTCTGTCCTCACACGTGTCTCACAGGTGTCTCTGTCCTCACACACGTGTCCCACAGGTGCCTCTGTCCTCACACACGTGTCCCACAGGTGTCTCTGTCTCTGTTCTCACACACGTGTCCCACAGGTGTCTCTGTCCTCACACGTGTCTCACAGGTGTCTCTGTCCTCACACGTGTCTCACAGGTGTCTCTGTCCTCACACACGTGTCCCACAGGTGTCTCTGTCCTCACACACGTGTCCCACAGGTGTCTCTGTCCTCACACACGTGTCCCACAGGTGTCTCTGTCCTCACACGTGTCTCACAGGTGTCTCTGTCCTCACACACATGTCCCACAGGTGTCTCTGTCCTCACACGTGTCCCACAGGTGTCTCTGTCCTCACACACATGTCCCACAGGTGTCTCTGTCCTCACACACGTGTCCCACAGGTGTCTCTGTCCTCACACACATGTCCCACAGGTGTCTCTGTCCTCACACACATGTCCCACAGGTGTCTCTGTCCTCACACGTGTCCCACAGGTGTCTCTGTCCTCACACATGTCCCACAGGTGTCTCTGTCCTCACACGTGTCCCACAGGTGTCTCTGTCCTCACACATGTCCCACAGGTGTCTCTGTCCTCACACATGTCCCACAGGTGTCTCTGTCCTCACACACGTGTCCCACAGGTGTCTCTGTCCTCACACACGTGTCCCACAGGTGTCTCTTTCCTCACACATGTCTCACAGGTGTCTCTGTCCTCACACATGTGCCACAGGTGTCTCTGTCCTCACACACATGTCCCACAGGTGTCTCTGTCCTCACACACACGTCCCACAGGTGTCTCTGCCCTCACACACATGTCTCACAGGTGTCTCTGTCCTCACACACGTCCCACAGGTGTCTCTGTCCTAACACGTGTCCCACAGGTGTCTCTTTCCTCACACATGTCCCACAGGTGTCTCTGTCCTCACACACGTGTCATCAGTCATGGCCACACCAGGACGCACCGGCTCCCCGTCCTGCAAGGCATCATGGGACACGGGACAGGTCAAGGCTCTCAGTGTCAGCACACTGGTCCCACGGCGGGTCACTCTGGAGCCTGGTCTGGTCCGGTTCATGTGTGATGTCACAAACAGAACTCATACACAAATCCAAACCGTCATCCTTTAGTCCTGAGGCCGATGTCAGCGATTCATAAAAAGACGTTTAATAATTCCAAGTTTGTGTCGGTGAGACGTGGCTAAAGCTACAGTCAACAGGAAACTACTTCCTGTTTGTCTTTTTCTACATTTATTTCCTTCAAAGACTCTGTGCCGTTTGAGCCTCTTTATGTCACGTTTGGATCATGTGATGATTGTGAGCTGGAAACATCAGAGAAACAACTGATGCTAACGAGTGAGCTAGCTCTGTTTTATATGTATGTCCTCAAATGTGTCCCACAGGTGTCTCTGTTCTCACACACGTGTCCCACAGGTGTCTCTGTCTCTGTTCTCACACACGTGTCCCACAGGTGTCTCTGTCCTCACACGTGTCTCACAGGTGTCTCTGTCCTCACACGTGTCTCACAGGTGTCTCTGTCCTCACACACGTGTCCCACAGGTGCCTCTGTCCTCACACACGTGTCCCACAGGTGTCTCTGTCCTCACACACGTGTCCCACAGGTGTCTCTGTCCTCACACGTGTCTCACAGGTGTCTCTGTCCTCACACACGTGTCCCACAGGTGTCTCTGTCCTCACACACGTGTCCCACAGGTGTCTCTGTCCTCACACGTGTCCCACAGGTGTCTCTGTCCTCACAGGTGTCTCTGTCTCTGTCTCACACGTGTCCCACAGGTGTCTCTGTCCTCACACACGTGTCCCACAGGTGTCTCTGTCCTCACACACGTGTCCCACAGGTGTCTCTGTCCTCACGTCCTCACTCGTGTCTCACTGGTGTCTCTGTCCTCACACACGTGTCCTACAGGTGTCTCTGTCCTCACACGTGTCTCACAGGTGTCTCTGTCCTCACACACATGTCCCACAGGTGTCTCTGTCCTCACACACGTGTCCCACAGGTGTCTCTGTCCTCACACATGTCCCACAGGTGTCTCTGTCCTCACACACGTGTCCCACAGGTGTCTCTGTCCTCACACGTGTCCCACAGGTGTCTCTGTCCTCACACACGTGTCCCACAGGTGTCTCTGTCCTCACACGTGTCCCACAGGTGTCTCTGTCCTCACACATGTCCCACAGGTGTCTCTTTCCTCACACATGTCCCACAGGTGTCTCTGTCCTCACACACGTGTCCCACAGGTGTCTCTGTCCTCACACACGTGTCCCACAGGTGTCTCTTTCCTCACACATGTCTCACAGGTGTCTCTGTCCTCACACATGTCCCACAGGTGTCTCTGTCCTCACACACATGTCCCACAGGTGTCTCTGTCCTCACACACATGTCCCACAGGTGTCTCTGTCCTCACACATGTCCCACAGGTGTCTCTGTCCTCACACACATGTCCCACAGGTGTCTCTGTCCTCACACACATGTCCCACAGGTGTCTCTGTCCTCACACATGTCTCACCTCAGGTCCGGTGATGTGCATCATTCCGGACACAGCAGATAAGATGGAGTCGTACCCCGGCCTGAGGGACGAGGGGCCGCTCTGACCGTAGCCTACAGAACACACACACAGAGCATTATTTTATACCATTGTTTATACCTTTTATTTTATATATTTTTACCTTAACCCTAAACAGACAAAGATAAACAAACACATTCGCTGACTTATGCGCTGAAAACCGCAGAGCTGACTTTGGGCTGTTCCTTTGTAGAGCATCACTGTCATCACAACAGAACAGCCCCGCCCTCTCATGCTAATGGCCCCGCCCCCTCATGCTAATGGCCACGCCCCTCATGCTAATGGCCCCGCCCTCTCATGCTAATGGCCACACCCTCTCATGCTAATGGCCCCGCCCCCTCATGCTAATGGCCCCGCCCCCTCAAAAAGACCGCGGGCTTGTAACGATATGTAAAGGTCTTAAAAGTTGATTTAGCACAGTATGTCTCCTTTAAAATATTCATATCTAATTGTGGTTACAACAGGGAAAGGGTCATGTAAATCAAATAAAAATATGTGGGCATTACAAGAATTAAAAAATAGCATCATAACATTTCAACATTAAAGATGTTATTTACAAGAATAAAGTTGAAGCCAGTAAAAGTTGTAATTGTTCATGAATAAAGACGGAATCAAAAATAAGCTTTAAATAAAATAATGTAAACTTTTTTTTTAGCCCAAAGGCTTTATTTGACAGGACTGTGATAAAGTGAAAGGGGGAGAGGAGTAAAGACAGTCGGGACTTGAACCTACAACACTGCAGCGAGAACAACTGCACATGTGCAATGCCCTGTACCACTGCGCCACCAGCGGAGCGAAAATTAAACCAAGAATAAAGTCGACGTTTAAAAGATTTAGGGACCGACGTCAAAGTTCTCAGTGAGAGCAAACGCAGAGATAAACGTTTACTTAAAGCGGAACTAAGTGACTCAGCGACAGAGCGCCCCCTGCAGGTCTCTGGTGAAAACACACTGCCAGGTTTTGTTTCCTCCCCTTCCTTTTTATTTAAATAAAGATGTACAATCACACACAGAAACATTTCATGTCGCCAAATATATAACCGAGCCAGTGTTTCTCAGGGGAGTTGTCTTCGGCATCAGGAAAGTTGAAGCTGGTTTTCCGAGCAGAGACAGCAGGGGGCGACGACGAGCTTCAAACTCCCCAAAAATACATTTACAACCACCACACGGACTTATGAAGACTTTAATAATCAAAATGTTAGTTAGTTCTGCTTTAAGTAGAAGTCAGACTTCATTAATGCTGGTGCTTTGCCTCTTGGATGAACTCTTCTGCGTTTGTTTTCACTGAGAACTTTGAAGTTGATGGAAAATGACAAGTTTATTCTCGTAGTGCTAGGATTTTAATGTTGAAACGTTACAACTTTATTATATATTTCTAATTTTAATTTACCCTTGTAAAGAGAGAGACTGAAATCTGATTATTAAACGCATCCCAGAATCTCCTGCATTTCAGGAGATGTTTGTAGAGTTTGAAGTGCAGAATTATCAGGCTTTGTGTGATGTTGATTGTATTTTGGTTCCATTTCAGCCTGACGCACTTCTGAAACCCAAAGCCAGGTCTGAAGCACAAAACAGAAGACTTCCCTGTGTTTCGGTGCCAGGACTGACCTGGAAATGAGATCTCAAAGCTACAGGGATTTGACATCTTATAAAGGGCCAATAAAAACACATTTTCAAACACTGGACTTTAGATCTCGCCTCGTGTCTGAAGAGCTGGTCCTGGTCCTGGTCCTGGTCCCTGGTCCCTGGTCTCTGGTCTCTGGTCTCTGGTCTCTGGTCTCTGGTCTCTGGTCTCTGGTCTCTGGTCTCTGGTCCTGGCCCTGGTCCTGGTCCTGGTCTGGTCCTGGTCAGGTTTATGTCTGAAGTGGAACCGGCAGATTCTAAACCACATTAAAGTCTTTATCTAAACTAAAACCAGAGGACGTGTCCATCAGACGGTCCTTGTAAACCTGGTTCAGACCTGGTTCAGTCCGGACCACGGTGACCCAGGTCCAGTCCACATCTGAGGGAGCTTTAAGTCCCAGATCTGCAAGGAGCTGTGGGGACATCTAGAGGAGGAGAAGGGAACTGCAGGAGAGAAACAGGATCAACTAAACCAGGACAAAACCAGGACTAAACCAGGACTAAGCCAGGACTAAGCCAGGACTAAACCAGGGCTAAACCAGGACTAAACCAGGGCTAAACCAGGACTAAAATAGGACTAAAACAGAACTAAACCAGAGCTAAAACAGGACTAAAACAGGACTAAAACAGGATTAAACCAGGACTAAATGAGGGACCAAACTAGGACTGAATCAAAGCATGACTCAGGCTAAAGGCTGGATGTGGACTTCACACACAGCTGTATAAAGTGTGAATGACAGGTTTTGGTGTTTTTTATTTCATTACTTTGTTTGTTGAGATAAACCTGGATGAGTTAAACGTCACAGAGGAGTTCTAAAACACCCAAACTGAGACAAATTCATCCAAAGTTTAGGCACAATTTACAACAAACTCATTTTTCTGACACTTTAAACATTCATTCTACAAAATGAATGCTGTTCCTTATATTTTTATGTGTAAAATAATAATTCCGGTGACAGGGTTGCTAGGCAACAGTTATGGAATTACCTAGTGTGATGTCATCATTTACAACCAGGAAGTAAAAATGTGTTAGACTGGGATGACATGTACACTTTTTAGCACAATCTTAAATACAACTATCGTTTCATATGTTACATTATTTTTGTTTTAGTAAAATATAAATGTATAACTATAAAATTATAAACTATAACTATTTTGTAAATGATACAAGCTTTGGCCATTGTTTACAGTATGGTTATTTACTTATTTATTTTAAAGGAATATAAAAAGTAGAATTATTTGTAAAAAAGTGTTACAGTCAAACAATAAACTGGAACAGTATAATCAGCAGTAGCTTACACGGTGCATGATCTGGACAGTTCTGGACGAGACAAAACTAGTTTAAGGTGAAACCTAATCCCTTTGACTGTTGGAGCGTCAAGCTCTTTAGGTGGTTTTACTGCGGCCTCGATGGATCAGGAGGATTTACAGAGTCTGTGGTGGATGAGCTCACGACACAAGACCTGCAGCTCGTCCTGAGTGGAACCAGCTGAAGACAGAACCAGGCCAGAACCAGGACTGAACCAGGACTGAACCAGGACTGAACCAGCCCAGAGGCAGGTCTGAACCAGGTCTGAACCAGGTCTGAACCAGGTCTGAACCAGGCCAGAACCAGGTCTGAACCAGGTCTGAACCAGGACTAAACCAGGTCTGAAACAAGCCAGAACCAGGTCTGAACCAGGTCTGAAACAGGACTGAACCAGGTCTGAAACAGAACAGAACCAGGCCAGAACCGGGACTGAACCAGGACTGAACCAGGTCTGAAACAGGCCAGAACCAGGTCTGAACCAGGTCTGAACCAGGTCTGAAACAGGCCAGAACCAGGTCTGAAACAGAACAGAACCAGGCCAGAACCAGACCAGAACCAGGTCTGAACCAGGTCTGAACCAGGCCAGAACCAGGCCAGAACCAGGTCTGAACCAGGTCTGAACCAGGTCTAAACCAGGCCAGAACCAGGTCTAAACCAGGTCAGAACCAGGTCTAAACCAGGTCTAATCCTGAGCCCTCAGACTGGTTTTACTCATGTTTGAATCAGACGGTGACGATGTTGATCCAGACTTTGGATGATTTCATGTTATTTTAATGTAACGTCTCACAGAACTCTGCTCTGTCACACCAGGACTAAACCAGGTCTAAACCAGGGCTAAACCACGTCTAAAGCAGGACTAAACCAGGACTGAACCCGGACTAAACCAGCACTAAAACTGGACTAAACCAGGACTGAACCAGGACTGAACCAGGACTGAACCAGGACTGAACCAGGACTAAACTAGGTCTAGACCAGGACTGAACCAGGACTAAACCAGGACTAAACCAGGTCTAGACCAGGACTAAACCAGGACTGAACCAGGACTAAACCAGGACTGAACCAGGACTTCTGGTGGAGCAGGTCAGAGTGCGTCACTTCCTGAGTCTCGCTCCACGTTTGGTTCATGAGAAATCCGGGTCTGAGTCAGACTGAGCCACAGCTGAGACCAACGGGAAACGACCGCTCGAATATGAACGAGACACAAGAACCAGACCAAGACTAAACACGGACTAAACCAGGACCCAGACTCCACATGAGTCAAGCTCCAGCCAAAGTCTGAGAGTCCTGCTGTTTATTTATGAGTCATGAGAGTTTATGAAGAAACACAGAGTCCAACACCAGAGACACAGAGTCCAACACAGAGACACAGAGTCCAACACAGAGACACAGAGTCCAACACCAGAGACACAGAGTCCAACACCAGAGACACAGAGTCCAACACAGAGACACAGAGTCCAACACCAGAGACACAGAGTCTGACACCAGCAACACAGAGTCCAACACCAGAAACACAGAGTCTGACACCAGCAACAGAGAGTCCAACACCAGAAACACAGAGTCTGACACCAGAAACAGAGTCCAACACCAGAGACACAGAGTCCAACACAGAGACACAGAGTGCGACACAGAGACACAGAGTCTGACACCAGCAACACAGAGTCCAACACCAGAAACACAGAGTCTGACACCAGAAACAGAGTCCAACACCAGAGACACAGAGTCCAACACAGAGACACAGAGTGCGACACAGAGACACAGAGTGCGACACAGAGACACAGAGTCCAACACCAGAGACACAGAGTCCAACAGCAGAGACACAGAGTCTGACACCAGAAACACAGAGTCTGACACCAGCAACAGAGAGTCCAACACCAGAAACACAGAGTCTGACACCAGAAACAGAGTCCAACACCAGAGACACAGAGTCCAACACAGAGACACAGAGTGCGACACAGAGACACAGAGTCTGACACCAGCAACACAGAGTCCAACACCAGAAACACAGAGTCTGACACCAGAAACAGAGTCCAACACCAGAGACACAGAGTCCAACACAGAGACACAGAGTGCGACACAGAGACACAGAGTGCGACACAGAGACACAGAGTCCAACAGCAGAGACACAGAGTCCAACAGCAGAGACACAGAGTCTGACACCAGAAACACAGAGTCTGACACCAGAGACACAGAGTCCAACACCAGAGACACAGAGTCCAACACCAGAGACACAGAGTCCAACACCAGAGACACAGAGTCCAACACAGAGACACAGAGTCCAACACAGAGACACAGAGTCCAACACAGAGACACAGAGTCCAACACAGAGACACAGAGTCCAACACCAGAGACACAGAGTCCAACACAGAGACACAGAGTCCAACACAGAGACACAGAGTCCAACACCAGAGACACAGAGTCCAACACCAGAGACACAGAGTTTCGTTGGGATTATAGAAGGGCAGAGAGCACAGAGTCTGTGGAGTGTGTGTTTCATTGTTTACAGATGAAGACACTGTTTAAAGCACGTCTCTGTTTCAGGGTGAACTCGTGACCTTTCATGTGCTTTGTAAATGTGGTCATGTACTGTTGTGTAATGAAGACAAATGTAACAAAGACCAGCCGACGTCACATCTGAACTGAGAGGATTTACAGTTGTTCTAATCTAAAATAAAAATACATTTGAATTGAGTACAAATGTCAGTTTGTTTGTTTCGCTAATGAAGGGGAACGAAGGTGGAAAGTCATGACGTTTAGGTATCTGTACTTGTCGTTTTACCAGTGGATACTTTTCCCTTTTACTTCACTACATTTGAGGCCAAGTATCTGTACTTTTTACTCCACTACATTTCTTGAACTCGACTGAAAAGTAAAAAGTGCTTTTCATTTTGTTTCAGGGTCATTTTTAACCCGTTGATGGTGACATTCTGCTGAAGGTTTGGAGTTCAAGCTCAACAACAAACAAAAAATACATAAAATTCTCTACAAAAATTAAGAAATTCATTCGAATAAACATTTGTTGACCAGAATTATGCCATTTAACCTAAAACTGGCCTCATAATCTGCACGAAATACTTTTACTTTTTACTCTTAAAGTACATTTTCAAACAGATACTTTAACACTTTTACTTAAGAAGCTTTTTTTACTTTAACTTAAGTAATTTATATCTGTACTTTGTAAAACTGAGCACTTCTTCCACCGCTGCTCAAACGTGTACTTCAGCTGTGTTGTGTTGTGTTCAATTCAGCTCTGAGTCTCACATGTCTGAGGCTGACACTAAAACACCTACAGTGTTTAACATTTGGACATTCTGAGCTGAATCATGTTCCACACAACTTTATGAAACATCCAGGAATTTACAATGTTTTAGGTCCTAAACTTCTCTATCTGTCTGTGTTTATGAGAGTTTCTGAGCTGATTTCTTTAGTCGACTACAGTCTAGGTCTAAACCAGGACTAAACCAGGTCTAAACCAGGACTAAACCAGGACTAAACCAGGACAGAACCAGGACAGAACCAGGTCTAAACTAGGTCTAAACCAGGTCTAAACCAGGACTAAACCAGGACAGAACCAGGCCTAAACCAGGACCGAACCAGGCCTAAACCAGGACTAAACCAGGACTAAACCAGGTCTAAACTAGGTCTAAACCAGGACAGAACCAGGCCTAAACCAGGACAGAACCAGGACAGAACCAGGACTAAACCAGGTCTAAACTAGGTCTAAACCAGGTCTAAACTAGGTCTAAACCAGGACAGAACCAGGCTTAAACCAGGACAGAATCAGGACTAAACCAGATCTAAACCAGGTCTAAACTAGGTCTAAACTAGGTCTAAACCAGGACTAAACCAGGACAGAACCAGGCCTAAACCAGGACAGAACCAGGACAGAACCAGGACTAAACCAGGTCTAAACTAGGTCTAAACCAGGTCTAAACTAGGTCTAAACCAGGACTAAACCAGGTCTAAACCAGGTCTAAACTAGGTCTAAACCAGGACTAAACCAGGTCTAAACCAGGTCTAACCCAGGTCTATGTCAGGACTATCCCGGTCCAGTCCAGTACCTGTGATGGAGCAGTAGATGAGTCGAGGGTTTAGTGCTCGGAGCTGCTCTGGTCCCAGGCCGAGCTCGGACAGTTTCCCTGGAAGAAAGTTCTCCACCAAGACGTCACTGACAGCGGCCAGCTGTGGATGAGAGTCAAGGGAACATCATGTGGTTCTGAAGAAAAGCTACGTTTGAATATCCAGTTCATTATATATAGTGTAAAAATGTTACAAAAAGAGCTGATTAAAATAACAATTAAAAGCATAATGTTGTAAACTGTTGAATAAGAGTCTGTGGTCCTGTGTCTTTTGTGAATTATTTTACAAACATTTCACATTGTCTGATTGTTCTACATATTTTCAGACCCAGGTTCATCTTCCTTTGGTCAGAGGTCACACTTTGAGGTCAAATCACTGGCTCTGTTTCATTCACATCTAAATCTGATCATGATCTGGAGTTATTGATCGAGTTCTGTGTGATGTGAGTGATCTGATTTCTCTTGTTCTTTTAAGGTCAAACTAATGCAGCAAAGACAAAAATGAAAGAAAACGTTAAAGATTAAAAGAGTTATTTTCAAATTCACTGTACTTTGTCTTTGTCTTATTTTAGTAGTCTATTATTTTTATCTTCTTTATATAAAATAATAATAATAGTAATAATAATAATCTTATTATTATTATTCATGATTATTTGTTGCACCTTATGCCAGAGTAAGTTCTAGTTTGAGTATTTTGTTCACTGACAAAGGCAATAATGAACAGCGATCCCTCTGATGATCTGACCCGGCTCTGACCCGGTGTGCTGTACCTCTCGGATGACTCGGGCTCCTCTCGGGTGCTTCATGTTTACGGCGATGCTCTGAAACAACACGTCACCTTTGGTTTGGATTCTCCAACAGATTCTGGACATGTTTTTCTGTCAGATGTAACTCACCTTCTTGTTCCTGTTGACGCTGAGGAAGTAAACGCTCTCTGACCCGACAAACGGAGGCCCCCAGGCCCTCGTGTCGTCTCCTGATCCTGCAGCAGAGAAGTCAGGGTTTAGACCTGGTTTAGACCTGGTTTAGTTCTGGTTTAGACCTAGTTTAGTCTTGGTTTAGTCCTGGTTTAGTCCTGGTTTAGTCCTGGTTTAGTTCTGTTAAAGGCCCTGGTATCACATCATAAAACCACTGGTTTAGAAAATGATTATTATTTCAATAATCGTTTGTAAAATGATCAATGAACTTGTTTCCGCCCAAAGCTGTTATAATTTAAGTCTCATGTGACGCAGACGGCAGGAGCAGCATTTAAAGGGAAAATATGTCGGACGAATTAGACCTCCCTCTGTTAGATTAACCAGGACAGAGTTTTATTATAATAATGCAATAACTACAGTGTACAATCAGGTGTGTACTTATGTTTAAAATATTGATCAAATTTAAATAAACGACAAGCTAGCTCTGATCAGCGAAGCTACTGGGATCTCAACAGAACACTGCTTTATTCCCTGTTCTAGTTTTAGCCCTGGATTAGTCTTGATTTAGTCCTAGGGCTGGTTCTGTTTTGGCCCTGGATTGGTCTAGGTTTAGACCTGGTTTTGGTCTGATTTGGCCCTGGTTTGGTCTGGTTTAGGTTCAGACCTGGTTTCTCCACCTTGATGACCTCTGCTCCCAGGTCTCCCAGGATCATGGTGGCAAAGGGACCAGCCAGAACTCTGCAGGACACAACCAAACAGTCCTTAACTTTTCTTCACTACATTTTAGTTTAATGTCAAATCCAGTGACGAGCGGTCCGAGCCAGAAAAACAGAAAAGTACACAAAGAAGAAAGAGGTTTACCTGGTCAAATCCAAGACTCGGACGCCATCTAGTGGACGAACACTGTCAGCTGCTGCAACAAAACAACAAAATGAGCCAAAATAAGGTTGTAATCCTTTGTTTATTTTAATTGGTGGTAAAATAAAAAATACACATAAATAAAAAACAAATAAAACATAATAACTCACATTTAAACGAATGCATTTTAAATTCCGGAATAGGGCCGGAATCAGAGCCTCCTTTAAACACGTTCAACATTGGATTTTTACCGCATTTGGAGATTTAAAAGCAGATTATGAAGGCACAACATTGTGATTTTACTGGACAAACACTCACAGAAATGTTGAGCCCACATTAGTTTTTAATTTTATCAACAGATATATTAACTCAAATAGTTCTTTTAGTCTGCATGTCCTCCCCGTGTTACCGTGGGTTCTCTCCGGGTTCTCCGGCTTCCTCCCACCGTCCAAAGACATGACTGTGTAGGTTAATTGACAACTCTAAATTGTCCCTAGTGAATGAATGTGAGAGTGAATGGTTGTCTGTCAATGTCCTTGTCCTCTGTGTTAGCCCTGCGACGAGTTGGCCACTGTCCAGGGTGTACCCCGCCTAAGGCCCAAAGTCACTGGGATAGGCTCCAGTCACCCGCGACCCCTAACGGGAATAAGCGGTAGAAAATGAATGAAAATGAATGAATGAATGAATGAAATGAGTTCTTTTAGTGAAGTTTAAATACAACTTAGTTAT
Organism: Rhinogobius similis; assembly: GCA_019453435.1. Taxonomy (NCBI): domain Eukaryota; kingdom Metazoa; phylum Chordata; class Actinopteri; order Gobiiformes; family Gobiidae; genus Rhinogobius; species Rhinogobius similis. The sequence goes on along the minus strand of CM033639.1, from coordinate 21,330,777 downwards.
ATTTTTTTCCAATTCTTGTCAGAGAAAAGCGAACTAACTGATATTTCTATCCCGGAAATTCAAAATAGTTGCTTAAATTTTGTTATGAAGACTTTAAACCATAAGCTTTTAAATATTTGTGGGTTATTAATTGAAAAAAATCTATTTATTTTACGGTTCGCTCTCTGACGACCGTTTTATTTTTTACTTACCGACAGTTACCGTTAACTAGCTATCGTTAGCTAACTTGACAAACGGAAGTAGCAAGTGTCACAAAAGTTTACGCCGCAAAACTTGTCCAAAATAAACTTTTTCACAGACTAAAAATATTTCCCAAATCTCAAAAAAATTGCTTAATTATTTTCCATTCATATGCTGTGGCGAAATTTCTCACAGACAGAGTTTTTAATCGATCGTTGGAGTTAGCCTGGCGGTAGCTTAAGCATTAGCTCGTCTCGGTTGCCATGGTTACCCACCCGTACGTGCGTTTGACGTCCTCCGCTTCTGTTGGAGACTTTTGCTCCGGAGCCGCAGAAAAACGCGAGAAAACTGAGAAAGCCCATGTTTGAAGCGGACCAGAGGCGAGGGCATGTTTACGACGGAGAAGTTATAAAGCTGTAAACGTGACTTAAAGCAGTTCTGCAGCGGCTTTACACAATAAAAGTGGAGCCGTTCAATAAAAACTGAGATTTCAGATGTAACTTTTATCTCATCTGCAGATTTTGGATGAACAGAGCGAGTTATTTATTTTTATTATAGATTTATTTCGGATGAAACTGATACACAGCAGTAAACTGACCACTTGGAAAATATATATATAATATGTAAAATGTCTTCCTTGTGTCGTCCCGCCCCTCGCCAGCAGATGGCACTACACTCTACTTAAAACGCCCGGTCTTTTTATTCCATGACTTAAATTTACATTTATAAACGACAGACTTGATAGATTTATCAGATTATATTTGATATTTTCTGCAATAATATTTCGAAGTAACAGTACAGGGTTTGGCTCCTGGTGCGTTCACGTGTATTCATCACTTCCACAGATGCAGATTGTGGCGTTTCCAAAGAATTGACCAAAATATATAAAACCAAATTTGAAAACAAAAGTTTAACTCAAGTGAGAAGAGTTTAATTTAAACCAAATATTACTCAATTAAAAGTAAAACTCTGAAAGTACAAGTTCTGTAAATTGTAACTGAGTCTGAAAACTACTAAAAAAGACAGTTCAATTATTTAAAATGTCACCAGATTTGACCAAAACAATTTAAAGTGACAGTTGTTTGATTTATTAATTCTTTGTGTTTGTGAAACTGTCAACAACAACAACAACAAAAGGCTGTAAACAACATTCACATTTGAACAAACACCAAATATTTAAAACATTCAACAACAAACAGCAACAGAGACTTCTGTGAGTCTGAGAACTAAACCAGGACTAAACCAGGACTAAAGCAGGACTAAACCAGGTCTAGACCAGACTCACAGAGCTCCTCTGAAGGACTAAACCAGGCTCAGATCCACATGAAGCTCCTGAGGATTATTCAAGTGATTCACAAACTGCAGCGTCACAAAGTGTTAGAACAAATATTTACAGAACGACACGAGAAAGAGTTTAAAATGAGCCAAATGTCGGGCGTTGTGTTTGTGACGAGTGTTTTAATGTTCGACTCAAACCATTATTTCTATTGAACAGAGACTTTTAACTTCAGAGAATATTTACCAAGAAAGTGTTGATGACATGACATTTTGAGTTAAAGATGCCACTGTGTTTGTCATAAAAAGGACTTTTGTGTCTTTTAGAGTTTGTTTAGTTCAGACAAACATTAGAAAACACAATTAGGATTCTTTTTTTATATATTCGACACCTCACAATTAATCGATTAATCGTTACAGAATTCCACGGTTTAAACTGAAACCGACTCAACCAGGACTGCTGTAAAACCAGAGACTAGACCCAGAACTAGACCAGGACTAAAGCTGGTACTAGACCAGGACTTCACTGAAGCTAAATCAGAGCTCGACTTTTCTTAGTCAGTTATTAGTTTCTGTTAAAGACGTGGTTTAGGGATGAGTCGGTATCAGAGCCGGTAAAGCTCACAATGAACTTTCACTTATAAATAATAACAAACAATTCAAATAATAAAGTGTTCAAAAATAAATAAATGAAAGTGATTTCAGAAATTACAAAAATAAAATTGGGGGAAAAAGCAGAACTAAACCAGGACTTTAAACAAAAAAATTTAAAAAGTATAAAAAAATCCATCAATCAAATCAAAAAAATACTGGCGCCAAATATCGACTGTTTCCCGACGTCGGTCGATACGATTCTTCGCTCGGCCCTGAACTCGTTTCCATCTTCAGTCCATTATTTCTGTTAAACTTTGGCAGAACCAGAACCAGAACCAGACCAAATACTGGACTAGAATCAAACCAGGTCTGGACCAGTTTTCAAACATAAAGTCAAACTTAAAACTGTTCCCTGAGAATTGTTTTTCCCGACGTGCTCCTGAACTGAAGAAATTCAAATTACCCAAATAATAAAATAAAACGTGTCAAATGTTTGGATTTACAAAACTATTCACAAATTAGATGAAAATATTTGTACAAAACACAAAATGGACGAATGTGAATTAAAAATATTCTTCATAAAATTGTCCTCCAGTTTCTACAGGAAAGTCCGGCGAGACCGAGCGAAAACCAGGACCAGGGCTGAACCAGGACCAGGTCTGAACCAGGACTAGGGCTGAACCAGGACTAGGGCTGAACCAGGACCAGGTCTGAACCAGGACTAGGGCTGAACCAGGACCAGGTCTGAACCAGGACTAGGGCTGAACCAGGACCAGGTCTGAACCAGGACCAGGTCTGAACCAGGACCAGGTCTGAACCAGGACTGAACCAGGACCAGGACTGAACCAGGACCAGGTCTGAACCAGGACCAGGTCTGAACCAGGACCAGGTCTAAACCAGGACTAGGGCTTTGGGTGGTTTAATAAATTCTTACACAATAACTGCAACAAATGAAAGTCCAATTGGAAAAACAGATGTGTCTACTTTAAAACGTTGTCAGAAAGTACTTACTTACTTTTTCTTGTCGTCTTCTAAATTATTAATAAAATTTATCTACTGTTAATTTGATCAAAGAAGTTTTAATTGGCACTTATCTGTTTTTGTAAAAAAAAAATCTTGTCGAAATAATGTAAAGTCAAACTGTTAAAATCTTTATCATTGTTTCATTTTAAAAACAGCTTTGTGTTATTGTGATATATCGATTATTCCATCAGCCAATAATGTGATTTTAGAGCCCTAACCAGGACCAAACCAGGTCTAAACCAGGTCTAAACAAGGACTAAACCGGGGTATTTTAAACAGTCCAGAAAACTGGGACTACCGGGACAAAATCAAGTCCAAACCAGGTCCAAATCCCGGACTAAACCAGGACTTCGTGGGTCTGTCAGCGAACCGGAGCCAGGCCCATGTACTCCAGGTTCTCTGCCGCGGGCAGGAACAGTGCATTGTGGGTAACCGTGGAGGTGCTCCTGAAGTCCGGGTTCATGTAGTCCGGCTGGTCCTGGGCCACGTGGAGGTTCATGTACTCCGGGTTATCCAGAGTGTCCCTGAAGGCGTCGTGAGGTCGAGAAGAGCTCAGGGACTCTGTGAGGGTCTGTGGTGCGTTCAGGGACTCTGTGAGGGTCTGTGGTGCGTTCAGGTTCTCTCGTGCACAGATCTGTGGTGCGTTCAGGTACTCCAGAGCTCCGTCTGGTTCCTCCGGAGCACAGGCCACACTGGGGCCGCTCCAGCCCAGGCTCAGGTCCTCGTAGTTGGGGTTGAAGACGTCGGAGGGTCCAGAGCCGGCCTGGTCCAGGGTCTGGTTCATGTATTCTGAGGAGACAGTCATTATTTAGAGGAAACAGAAAGTTAAAGCTGCAAGCGGCATCGGACTTTATACTCAGCTCGTCCTCAACTCTCAGCAGGTGGCGCTGACGCGCCCTCAGGCTGTGATTGGGACTTTGTTTTTCTATGATTTTTGTCATCAAAGGAAAATGTAGGTCTCATGGCACTTCAGATCAGCAAAGGAGTCAACTTTGTGCCTTCGCTGCACAGACAACGTAACCCTTCAAAGAAAATCAGATTTTTTTTTTTTTACGCCACATGAACATTTGTTTAACTCAACAGGGGGCGCTATCGCGCTGAATCTGAGCAGGTCCAGGCACAAAGTTGAACAACTGATTCAAATTGGAGTAAATTCAGAAAGAAAGAATTGGAAACTGCACTTTTGAGCCGTTGGTGACATGTTGTATACGTTTGTTGAAAGCGCTCGAGCTTTGAGGTCACCATGAGGTCCTTGGGCTCCAGCTCGATGTCTGGAGTGAGTTTGGGAACATGAGCGCCTCCTGCTGGACAGACAGTGGTCCATAATAAACATGACTGAGTCTCACCGTGTCCGGGCCGGTCCTGCTCCAGTTCTCTCAGAGTGGGGTCCGTGATGTACCGCAGCGTCACACTGTTGTCTCGCCTCGGACCGCCGTTCTACAGAAGAAGAAGAGGAAGAAGAAGAAGAAGAAGAAGAAGAAGAAGAAGAAGAAGAAGAAGAAGAAGAAGAAGAAGAAGAAGAAGAAGAAGAAGAAGAAGAAGAAGAAGAAGAAGAAGAAGAAGAAGAAGAAGAAGAAGAAGAAGAAGAAGAAGAAGAAGAAGAAGAAGAAGAAGGAGAAAGCCTCACACGTCAGTGATGTTCATGATTCACAGATTAAATGCTTGTCTCATTGTTCTGTGTCTAAATATACTTCTAATACACAAATGTAGTAGTTACCGTTGCCGCGGCGACACAGGTGCGCCCCTGCCTCAGCCCGGCCCCGCCCTCGCGGTAGGGCATCAGGTATTCCTCTGCGTCCAAATCGTCATCAGTGCTGAGCAAACGACTAAAAAAACGACTGTCACTGGGGCTCGGCAGCTCCCCCTGCAGGAAGACACAGGAACAACAGGTCTAAACCAGGACTAAACCAGGTCCAAACAGGGACTAAACCAGGACTAAACCAGGTCCAAACAGGGACTAAACCAGGACTAAACCAGGTCCAAACAGGGACTAAACCAGGACTAAACCAGGTCCAAACAGGGATTAAACAGGGACTAAACCAGGTCCAAACAGGGATTAAACCAGGACTAAACCAGGTCCAAACAGGGACTAAACCAGGACTAAACCAGAGCTAAACCAGGTCCAAACAGGGACTAAACCAGGACTAAAGCAGAGCTAAACCAGGACTCAGGTCTCACCTGTATGACGAGGTATCTGTGAGGATCTCGGGCCATGTCTGAGAATTCTCGGACCAGTTCTCTGAAACGAGGACGACTGGACGGGTCTATCATCCAACCTGGACACACAAGATCGGTTAGTCCCGGTCCAGTCCCGGTCCAGTCCCGGTCCAGTCCCGGTCCAGTCCCGGTCCAGTCTCACATTTGACCATGATCATGTAGACGTCGATGGTGCAGATCGGAGGTTGGGGAAGCCTCTCTCCTCGCTCTAACACGGAGCAGATCTCAGACGCAGGAATCCCATCGTACGGTTTGGACCCGAAAGTCATCAGCTCCCAGACCGTCACTCCTGAAACAGCAGACAAAACACCAGAAAGTCACTCCTGAAACAGCAGACAAAACACCAGAAAGTCACTCCTGAAACACCAGACAAAACACCAGAAAGTCACTCCTGAAACACCAGACAAAACACCAGAAAGTCACTCCTGAAACAGCAGACAAAACACCAGAAAGTCACTCCTGAAACACCAGAAAAAACATAGAAAGTCACTCCTGAAACACCAGACAAAACATCAGAAAGTCACTCCTGAAACAGCAGACAAAACATCAGAAAGTTACTTCTGAAACAGCAGACAAAACATCAGAAAGTCACTCTGGAAATACCAGACAAAACACCAGAAAGTCACTCCTGAAACAGCAGACAAAACACCAGAAAGTCACTCTGGAAACAGCAGACAAAACATCACAAAGTCTCTCCTGAAACACCAGAAAAAACACCAGAACGTCACTCCTGAAACAGCAGACAAAACATCAGAAAGTCACTCCTGAAACAGCAGACAAAACACCAGAAAGTCACTCCTGAAACAGCAGACAAAACACCAGAAAGTCACTCCTGAAACAGCAGACAAAACACCAGAAAGTCACTCCTGAAACACCAGACAAAACATCAGACCGTCACTCCCAAAACAGCAGACAAAACACCAGAAAGTTACTCCTGAAACACCAGAAAAAACATAGAAAGTCACTCCTGAAACACCAGACAAAACATCAGAAAGTCACTCCTGAAACAGCAGACAAAACATCAGAAAGTCACTCTGGCAATACCAGACAAAACACCAGAAAGTCACTCTGGAAACAGCAGACAAAACATCACAAAGTCTCTCCTGAAACACCAGAAAAAACACCAGAAAGTCACTCATGAAACAGAAGACATAACATCACAAAGTCACTCCTGAAACAGCAGACAAAACACCAGAAAGTCACTCCTGAAACAGCAGACAAAACACCAGAAAGTCACTCCTGAAACACCAGACAAAACATCAGAAAGTCACTCCTGAAACAGCAGACAAAACACCAGAAAGTCACTCCTGAAACAGCAGACAAAACATCAGAAAGTCACTCTGGCAATACCAGACAAAACACCAGAAAGTCACTCTGGAAACACCAGACAAAACATCACAAAGTCTCTCCTGAAACACCAGAAAAAACACCAGAAAGTCACTCATGAAACAGCAGACATAACATCACAAAGTCACTCCTGAAACAGCAGACAAAACATCAGAAAGTCACTCATGAAACAGCAGACATAACATCACAAAAAATCACTCCTGAAACAGCAGACAAAACATCAGAAAGTCACTCCTGAAACACCAGATAAAACATAGAAAGTCACTCCTGAAACAGCAGACAAAACATAGAAAGTCACTCCTGAAACAGCAGACAAAACATTACAAAGTCACTCCTGAAACAGCAGAGAAAACACAGAAAGTCACTCCTGAAACACCAGACAAAACATCAGAAAGTCACTCCTGAAACACCAGATAAAACATAGAAAGTCACTCCTGAAACAGCAGACAAAATACCAGAAAGTCACTCCTGAAACAGCAGACAAAATACCAGAAAGTCACTCCTGAAACACCAGACAAAACATAGAAAGTCACTCCTGAAACAGCAGACAAAACATAGAAAGTCACTCCTGAAACAGCAGACAAAACATAGAAAGTCACTCCTGAAACAGCCGACAAAACACAGAAAGTCACTCCTGAAACAGGAGACAAAACATAGAAAGTCACTCCTGAAACAGCAGACAAAACATAGAAAGTCACTCCTGAAACAGCAGACAAAACACAAGAAAGTCACTCCTGAAACAGCAGACAAAACATCAAAAAGTCACTCCTGAAACAGCAGACAAAATACCAGAAAGTCACTCCTGAAACAGCAGACAAAACACCAGGAAGTCATTCCTGAAACAGCAGACAAAACATAGAAAGTCACTCCTGAAACAGCAGACAAAACACCGGAAAGTCACTCCTGAAACAGCAGACAAAACATAGAAAGTCACTCCTGAAACACCACACAAAACATAGAAAGTCACTCCTGAAACAGCAGGCAAAACACCGGAAAGTCACTCCTGAAACAGCAGACAAAACATAGAAAGTCACTCCTGAAACACCAGAGAAAACACCAGAAAGTCACTCCTGAAACAGCAGACAAAACATAGAAAGTCACTCCTGAAACAGCAGAGAAAACACCAGAAAGTCACTCCTGAAACACCAGACAAAACACCAGAAAGTCACTCCTGAAACACCAGATAAAACATAGAAAGTCACTCCTGAAACAGCAGACAAAACACCAGAAAGTCACTCCTGAAACAGCAGACAAAATACCAGAAAGTCACTCCTGAAACACCAGACAAAACATAGAAAGTCACTCCTGAAACAGCAGACAAAACATAGAAAGTCACTCCTGAAACAGCAGACAAAACATAGAAAGTCACTCCTGAAACAGCAGACAAAACACAGAAAGTCACTCCTGAAACAGGAGACAAAACATAGAAAGTCACTCCTGAAACAGCAGACAAAACATAGAAAGTCACTCCTGAAACAGCAGACAAAACACAAGAAAGTCACTCCTGAAACAGCAGACAAAACATCAAAAAGTCACTCCTGAAACAGCAGACAAAATACCAGAAAGTCACTCCTGAAACACCAGACAAAACACCAGAAAGTCATTCCTGAAACAGCAGACAAAACATAGAAAGTCACTCCTGAAACAGCAGACAAAACACCGGAAAGTCACTCCTGAAACAGCAGACAAAACATAGAAAGTCACTCCTGAAACACCACACAAAACATAGAAAGTCACTCCTGAAACAGCAGGCAAAACACCGGAAAGTCACTCCTGAAACAGCAGACAAAACATAGAAAGTCACTCCTGAAACACCAGAGAAAACACCAGAAAGTCACTCCTGAAACAGCAGACAAAACATAGAAAGTCACTCCTGAAACAGCAGACAAAACATAGAAAGTCACTCCTGAAACAGCAGACAAAACACAGAAAGTCACTCCTGAAACAGCAGACAAAACATAGAAAGTCACTCCTGAAACAGCAGACAAAACATAGAAAGTCACTCCTGAAACAGCAGACAAAACACAAGTCACTCCTGAAACAGCAGACAAAACATCAAAAAGTCACTCCTGAAACAGCAGACAAAATACCAGAAAGTCACTCCTGAAACACCAGACAAAACACCAGAAAGTCATTCCTGAAACAGCAGACAAAACATAGAAAGTCACTCCTGAAACAGCAGACAAAACATAGAAAGTCACTCCTGAAACAGCAGACAAAACATAGAAAGTCACTCCTGAAACAGCAGACAAAACATAGAAAGTCACTCCTGAAACAGCAGGAAAAACACCGGAAAGTCACTCCTGAAACAGCAGACAAAACATAGAAAGTCACTCCTGAAACAGCAGACAAAACATAGAAAGTCACTCCTGAAACAGCAGGCAAAACATAGAAAGTCACTCCTGAAACAGCAGACAAAACATAGAAAGTCACTCCTGAAACAGCAGACAAAACACAAGAAAGTCACTCCTGAAACAGCAGACAAAACATCAAAAAGTCACTCCTGAAACAGCAGACAAAATACTCAGAAAGTCACTCCTGAAACAGCAGACAAAACACCAGAAAGTCATTCCTGAAACAGCAGACAAAACATAGAAAGTCACTCCTGAAACAGCAGACAAAACACCGGAAAGTCACTCCTGAAACAGCAGACAAAACATAGAAAGTCACTCCTGAAACACCAGAGAAAACACCAGAAAGTCACTCCTGAAACAGCAGACAAAACATAGAAAGTCACTCCTGAAACAGCAGAGAAAACACCAGAAAGTCACTCCTGAAACACCAGACAAAACACCAGAAAGTCACTCCTGAAACACCAGATAAAACATAGAAAGTCACTCCTGAAACAGCAGACAAAACACCAGAAAGTCACTCCTGAAACAGCAGACAAAATACCAGAAAGTCACTCCTGAAACAGCAGACAAAACATAGAAAGTCACTCCTGAAACAGCAGACAAAACATAGAAAGTCACTCCTGAAACAGCAGACAAAACATAGAAAGTCACTCCTGAAACAGCAGACAAAACACAGAAAGTCACTCCTGAAACAGCAGACAAAACATCAGAAAGTCACTCTGGAAATACCAGACAAAACACCAGAAAGTCACTCTGGAAACACCAGACAAAACATCACAAAGTCTCTCCTGAAACACCAGAAAAACACCAGAAAGTCACTCCTGAAAAAGCAGACATAACATCACAGAGTCACTCCTGAAACAGCAGACAAAACATCAGAAAGTCACTCCTGAAACAGCAGACAAAACATCATAAAGTCACTCCTGAAACAGCAGACAAAACATCAGAAAGTCACTCCTGAAACACCAGATAAAACATAGAAAGTCACTCCTGAAACAGCAGACAAAACATAGAAAGTCACTCCTGAAACAGCAGACAAAACATTACAAAGTCACTCCTGAAACAGCAGAGAAAACACAGAAAGTCACTCCTGAAACACCAGACAAAACATCAGAAAGTCACTCCTGAAACACCAGATAAAACATAGAAAGTCACTCCTGAAACAGCAGACAAAATACCAGAAAGTCACTCCTGAAACAGCAGACAAAATACCAGAAAGTCACTCCTGAAACACCAGACAAAACATAGAAAGTCACTCCTGAAACAGCAGACAAAACATAGAAAGTCACTCCTGAAACAGCAGACAAAACATAGAAAGTCACTCCTGAAACAGCCGACAAAACACAGAAAGTCACTCCTGAAACAGGAGACAAAACATAGAAAGTCACTCCTGAAACAGCAGACAAAACATAGAAAGTCACTCCTGAAACAGCAGACAAAACACAAGAAAGTCACTCCTGAAACAGCAGACAAAACATCAAAAAGTCACTCCTGAAACAGCAGACAAAATACCAGAAAGTCACTCCTGAAACAGCAGACAAAACACCAGAAAGTCATTCCTGAAACAGCAGACAAAACATAGAAAGTCACTCCTGAAACAGCAGACAAAACACCGGAAAGTCACTCCTGAAACAGCAGACAAAACATAGAAAGTCACTCCTGAAACAGCAGACAAAACATAGAAAGTCACTCCTGAAACAGCAGACAAAACATCAAAAAGTCACTCCTGAAACAGCAGACAAAATACCAGAAAGTCACTCCTGAAACAGCAGACAAAACACCAGAAAGTCATTCCTGAAACAGCAGACAAAACATAGAAAGTCACTCCTGAAACAGCAGACAAAACACCGGAAAGTCACTCCTGAAACAGCAGACAAAACATAGAAAGTCACTCCTGAAACAGCAGACAAAACACAAGAAAGTCACTCCTGAAACAGCAGACAAAACATCAAAAAGTCACTCCTGAAACAGCAGACAAAATACCAGAAAGTCACTCCTGAAACAGCAGACAAAACACCAGGAAGTCATTCCTGAAACAGCAGACAAAACATAGAAAGTCACTCCTGAAACAGCAGACAAAACACCGGAAAGTCACTCCTGAAACAGCAGACAAAACATAGAAAGTCACTCCTGAAACACCACACAAAACATAGAAAGTCACTCCTGAAACAGCAGGCAAAACACCGGAAAGACACAACTGAAACAGCAGACAAAACATAGAAAGTCACTCCTGAAACACCAGAGAAAACACTCAGAAAGTCACTCCTGAAACAGCAGACAAAACATAGAAAGTCACTCCTGAAACAGCAGAGAAAACACCAGAAAGTCACTCCTGAAACACCAGACAAAACATAGAAAGTCACTCCTGAAACACCAGGTAAACATAGAAAGTCACTCCTGAAACAGCAGACAAAACACCAGAAAGTCACTCCTGAAACAGCAGACAAAATAATAGAAAGTCACTCCTGAAACACCAGACAAAACATAGAAAGTCACTCCTGAAACAGCAGACAAAACATAGAAAGTCACTCCCTGAAACAGCAGACAAAACATAGAAAGTCACTCCTGAAACAGCAGACAAAACACAGAAAGTCACTCCTGAAACAGCAGACAAAACATAGAAAGTCACTCCTGAAACAGCAGACAAAACATAGAAAGTCACTCCTGAAACAGCAGACAAAACACAAGAAAGTCACTCCTGAAAACGCAGACAAAACATCCAAAAGACACTCCTGAAACAGCAGACAAAATACCAGAAAGTCACTCCTGAAACACCAGACAAAACACCAGAAAGTCATTCCTGAAACAGCAGACAAAACATAGAAAGTCACTCCTGAAACAGCAGACAAACACCGGAAAGTCACTCCTGAAACAGCAGACAAAACATAGAAAGTCACTCCTGAAACACCACACAAAACATAGAAAGTCACTCCTGAAACAGCAGGACAAAAAATAGAAAGTCACTCCTGAAACAGCAGACAAAACATAGAAAGTCACTCCTGAAACACCAGAGAAAACATAGAAAGTCACTCCTGAAACAGCAGACAAAACATAGAAAGTCACTCCTGAAACAGCAGACAAAACATAGAAAGTCACTCCTGAAACAGCAGACAAAACACAGAAAGTCACTCCTGAAACAGCAGACAAAACATAGAAAGTCACTCCTGAAACAGCAGACAAAACATAGAAAGTCACTCCTGAAACAGCAGACAAAACACAAGTCACTCCTGATTCATCAGACAAAACATCAAAAAGTCACTCCTGGAAACAGCAGACAAAACACCAGAAAGTCACTCCTGAAACACCAGACAAAACACTAGAAAGTCATTCCTGAAACAGCAGACAAAACATAGGAAAGTCACTCCTGAAACAGCAGACAAAACATAGAAAGTCACTCCTGAAACAGCAGACAAAACATAGAAAGTCACTCCTGAAACAGCAGACAAAACATAGAAAGTCACTCCTGAAACAGCAGGAAAAACACCGGAAAGTCACTCCTGAAACAGCAGACAAAACATAGAAAGTCACTCCTGAAACAGCAGACAAAACATAGAAAGTCACTCCTGAAACAGCAGGCAAAACATAGAAAGTCACTCCTGAAACAGCAGAACAAACAAAAAAAGTCACACCTGAAACAGCAGACAAAACACAAGAAAGTCACTCCTGAAACAGCAGACAAAACATCAAAAAGTCACTCCCTGAAACAGCAGACAAAAATACCAGGTAAGTCACTCCTGAAACAGCAGACAAAACACCAGAAAGTCATTCCTGAAACAGCAGACAAAACATAGAAAGTCACTCCTGAAACAGCAGACAAAACACCGGAAAGTCACTCCTGAAACAGCAGACAAAACATAGAAAGTCACTCCTGAAACACCAGACAAAACACCAGAAAGTCACTCCTGAAACAGCAGAAAAAACATAGAAAGTCACCCTGAAACAGCAGACAAAACACTCAGAAAGTCACTCCTGAAACACCAGACAAAACACCAGAAAGTCACCCTGAAACAGCAGATAAAACATAGAAAGTCACTCCTGAAACAGCAGACAAAACACCAGAAAGAAAGTCACTCCTGAAACAGCAGACAAAATACCAGAAAGTCACTCCTGAAACAGCAGACAAAACATAGAAAGTCACTCCTGAAACAGCAGACAAAACATAGAAAGTCACTCCTGAAACAGCAGACAAAACACCAGAAAGTCACTCCTGAAACAGCAGACAAAACATAGAAAGTCACTCCTGAAACAGCAGACAAAACATCAGAAAGTCACTCCTGAAACAGCAGACAAAACACCAGAAAGTCACTCCTGAAACAGCAGACAAAACATCAAAAGTCACTCCCTGAAACACCAGAAAAAACATAGAAAGTCACCTATGAAACACCAGACAAAACATCAGAAAGTCACTCCTGAAACACCAGACAAAACATCAGAAAGTCACTCCTGAAACAGCAGACAAAACATCACAAAGTCACTCCTGAAACAGCAGACAAAACTTCACAAAGTCACTCCTGAAACAGCAGACAAAACATAGAAAGTCACTCCTGAAACAGCAGACAAAACATCAGAAAGTCACTCCTGAAACACCAGACAAAACAACAGAAAGTCACTCCTGAAACAGCAGACAAAACATCAGAAAGTCACTCCTGAAACAGCAGACAAAACATCAGAAAGTCACTCCTGAAACAGCAGACAAAACATAGAAAGTCACTCCTGAAACAGCAGACAAAACACCAGAAAGTCACTCCTGAAACAGCAGACAAAACATAGAAAGTCACTCCTGAAACACCACACAAAACATAGAAAGTCACTCCTGAAACACCAGACAAAACATAGAAAGTCACTCCTGAAACAGCAGACAAAACATAGAAAGTC